>OY856411.1:1442233507-1442533507 GCA_963693085.1 Alisma plantago-aquatica | reverse complement strand
AGTGAACGTGTATGAAGCATCAATACAAGCTTTATTCAAGAGTAAAAATAGCGACTGCAACCTCGTTAGTACTGGATACGTACTATCCGACATGCACATTGGACAAAAATGGGTGTCGTTTAATATCTTTAAAATAACAATAAAGCTGATGATAGTTCATTCTATTTATGCATGTGCGTAGTATATTAATACAAAATATGGATGCAGCATGTATGTGCACAAATGTGTATGTGATTTATAGTATTTTCATATTTAATCAATTGTTATTTATATTCAAAACGCGTATCTATGTATTTTGTGTTCAAAAGATCGCTCTGTAACGAGAGATGACGCATTGTAAATAGCAAAGAGAAACTGTAATGTGTACGGAAAAAACGTAATACAAAAGAGCACATCGTAACTAAAACTGACATTTTGTAATCAAAACAAAATAAGAAACAACAGCAACTAAACAAGTGATATTCTGGCATTGTACAAGAGTTGTAATAACAAGTAAAGAAAGATATCATTATGTAATAGAAAGGAACTTTTTGTAATCAGAACAGAGAATTCATAATGGGAAGGAAAAAATTGTAACAAATGATAACTATTTGTAATACAATCTCGATGTATCAAATTCTAATATCCAGGGGAATGAACCTCAGTGTGTATTTTTTATTCAAGAGACCGCTCTCTAAGGAGAGATGACACATTGTAAATAGCAAAGAGAAATTGTAACGTGTACAGAAAAAACGTAATATAAAAGAGCACATTGTAACTAAAACTGATATTTTGTAATCAGAACAAAATAAGAAATAGAAACAAACAAGTTATATTCTGACATCGTACATGACTTATAATAACAAGTAAAGAAAGATATGATTATGTAATAGAAAGGAACTGTTTATAATCAGAACATAGAATTGACAATGGAAAGAAAAGAATTGTAACCAAGGATAACTTTTGTAATACAATCTCGATGTATCAAGTTCTAACATCCAGGAGAATGAACCTCAGTACATCAAAATTTGTAATACTAAGGAACATTTTGCCATGAGAATAGATATTTCATAATGAAAATGAGAAAGTTGTAACTAGTGATGACATTCTGTAATACAACTTGGGTATATGAAATTTTATTATCTATGAGAATAAACTTCAATACGTAAAAATTATAGTAAGAAAGAGAATTTTGTAATAAGAACTAAGAATTCATAATGAGAGTGAGAAAGTTGTAATTAAGGATTGCATTTGGTATTACAGTCCAGATCTATCAAATTCTCTATCTAAGAGAATGAACTTTAGTACAAAATAAGTTGTAACTTGTAATAGGAAGAAACATTATGTAATTTGAATAAAACAATTGTAATGAGAATGATAAAAATGTAACAACGGATGACTTCATGTAATACAACCTGGTTGTATCACTTGTTATATCCATATTATGTACGTTTCGATTCACAAGCGTAATCAATTAAATAATAGCACTTGGTATATATGGAAGCAACATGTTTTCGGTACTTTATTTACACTAGATGCCACCGCTCACTGGAAAGTTAATTGGCACATTGATAATTACCACATATGCCACCGTCCTTTTCAATTCTAGCTGCTATTGGTATTTACTATATATGCCACCGTCTCAGCAAATTAGTGGCCACGGGTAGCAGATTCTAATTACCCGCGCGGGTATTGAAGACAAACTCTCTCTCTCTCTCTCTCTCTCTCTCTCTATATATATATATATATATATATATATATATATATATATATACACGCCCAAATTTGACATGGTATATCTATTTAAAGTTGTTGTGCCCAAATTTGACACATGGTATATCTATTTAAAGTTGTTGTTGATTACTTTCATATAATATACTCCCATCTAATAAATGCCGGGATCATAATTAAACTCATGCGAGCCACAAATAACAAACATGTGCTAAAAAACATGAGAAAAAATCTATAAATGCATCCTTGCAATATCTAGCTCCAAGAATCCAATTCTAATATGGAGAACGGAGTAGGATTCACCGTACCAGTGGTACGCATGCAGTTCAACTATGCTGGTCTAAGGGGAGGCTCGAACGACCAAGATGATATAGTAAGGACCGAAGAAGCAACAAGCGGAGACGACAACATGACCAGAAGGGAAGATAATGAACCAGAAAATCACCAAGATAACGAGAGCGTCAACGAGTTTCCCGATCTAACTAATTCCTCACACAGGAGAACAAATACACAGGCGGCACAAACAACCCCCTATCCTTTAGCGATGCCGTTGTAGGCCGAAGCACCCCCATACCGAACGATATATTTCTAGAACGACTCTACGAAGACAAACTCATGGTGTCCGATGTTACATTGGGCGAGATAGAAGGTATACCGACGATCTCTATCAATCCAGAAGCGGAGGATGCCCTTGTCAAACATTTGAAATATGCCCTTGTCGTGTGATTACTAGGAGGAAGATTTAACATATATGAAATGGAGCAAGGGCACTTTGTGGTACAACTTTCATGCAAAAGAGACTATGAAGAAGCTTTGACCGGGGGACCATGAAAGGTGTTTGGATTAAACCTGTTAGTATGGGACTAGGGATGAGCATCGGGTCGGGTAATACCGGGTTTTGTCTGTCCCAAACCCAAACCCACATTTTAAAGCGGGCCATGGGTCGGGTTCGGGCCCGGATAAAATTGAAAAATATCAGCCCATACCCGACCCATATAAGAATGATGAGTTTCGGGCCGGATTCGGGTTTGCCCATATAACATCGAATGAGCATACCAAATTTTGCTAGATCTAACTTGCTAACACTATAACTGAATTAATATGATATATATTTTGTGATAAACCTTCAAAAGAATGTATATACACTTTGTGATATGTAGCCGGAATATGTATACCTTAGTTGTGTGTTCCCGTATAGCAACGAAAATGATATTGAACGAGTAACAAATCATTTTCTTGTACATGTGAATGTATGAGACTTAAAAAATCAATGAAGTCCACAATGTTGTGCCTTTTTGCTTCCTCATCCTATATGTATATACAATGAAATGGTTTTTGGAAGGACAAAAGATCATTTGTCTCCTACATGTGGGCATATGACAAAAAGATGAGCATAGTCTACTATGCACTGAGCAAAAGATCATTTGTCTACTACATGTGGACACAATGAGATCAAAACAAAGAAATCAAGTACGCTTATTCATGTCAATGATGGTTATCTTACTAGTATGAATTCACTAATCATGTTGATTAATTACCTAGTATCCATGTTATCATTTGTTAGGTACATACTACATATTGCATCAAAAAATTTGTATGTTTTTCTTTCAGGACAAAGATAGATGTATACATATATAATGTACATAAAATTTAATCTGGGCATTTGGGTTTTCGGGCCTGGGTTTACCTCCGCCCGTACCTGGCCCAAATAAAATTGGGTTTAAATTTTAGGCCCGACCCACCCATATTATAAATTGGGTTCGGGTCTGGATCGGGTTGTGCGGGATGGGTTGCGGGTCGGATCAGACCGGTCCAACCCAATGCTCATCCCTATATGAGACTGGTACCCCACGTTCAAGCCAAGAGAGGAATACCCAAAATTATTGGTGGTCTGGGGAAGAGTTTTAAATCTGCCTATTCACTTATACGTACCTACCATGTAAGAGTACTCAGGACTCACCCTAGGCAGGCTCATCAAGGTGGATGAGCACACATCCAGAAGGACCCACAATAAATTTGCCAGACTGGCAGTAGAGCTGGACATGTCAAGAGACCTGGCCGCGACAATACTCATCAATGACGTAAAATATGAAGTATACTATGAAGTACTTCTGTGGGCTTGGACTTTATGTGGACAAGAGGGGCACACATCAAAGAATTGTGAGACACAACTAAATTTCCCTACTAATGACAATGGGTCAGCAAAAAAAAGTCAGAAAGAATACTTCCACATGCCAAAACAACTCGGAGGAAACTTGGCAGATCCAGAGGTCCAAGAAAGCACGAAGGAAAGATATTAATACAGACACATATCGCCTGGAGGTACACACACAAAATGCCTTTGAGAGCTTGACTAAGGAAGGTATCGAGGAAGTAAACCAAGCAGAGACAAGAGAGACTCCAACAACTTCAAGTGGGGTGAAAGATGGGCAGATCAAAAGAACAACAAAGGTGTGGAGGAAGAAGAAAGCAACTAAACAGTTCGAGGATGCAGAGACATCGGGAGGAATCCTAGAAGACAGAAATAACATTGAAGGATAGAAAGGCAAGGAAGGCGACAAGAAAGTTAATGAAAACACGGGAAAGCACACAACAATATTACTAGAGGTCGATGAAGTAGTCGAAGTTATAGAGGTGGAAGAAGATACTAAAGACAAAAAAGAGGCTGAGGATGAAACATGTAGGAAGACATCACAAGTTCCCATAACAAGTACCAAACTGAATGATATAAATGAAGCCTTAGTCTCTAATGTTGTAACAACTGTAGGAAGAAAATGCAAAGGCAGTGGGACTAAAATGAAGCGAACAAAGAAACAACAAATTACCACATCTACACCCAAGAGGAGAAGACCCATCAAATCAACTCCTAACACACAACAATTGAATCCCTCTGAACTACAAACTCAACAAACTGAAACTGAGGATGGTGGCTATATCCCAGAAGAAGATGCAAACAAGAAGAATGAGAAGCCGGAGACTCTAGCAGATGACATAGAGGATGAGGACATACTGGAAGCCCAACCCAACAACTGTTAAAATTCATGCTAGAATTAATGTACTGGAACATAAGAGGAATAGGTAAGCAAGCGCATATCCGCAACCTCAAAGATTTGATTGCATACCACAAACCAAAGATTGTATCCATCACTAAACCTTAGCTAAGTGGAGAAAAAGCACAAAAGATGATCACAAGACTGGGTTTATCAAACTCCTTCTGAGTAGAAGCCCAAGGATTATCAGGAGGCATATGGGTTTGTTGGAATGAAGTTGATTGTGATTTAAGGATCATAAACTACCATCGACAATTTATTACCTACTGTGTTAATAAATCTACTATTGTTTCCTTCGTCTACGCTAACCCTCACATTGCAGTCAGGTAACTTCTATGGAAGCATATAGTACACATGGGATACACTATCTCCAAACCGTGGATAGTAATAGGTGATTTCAACACTACGTGCAATCCTAATGAAAGAAGCGGAAAAAATCACTACAACTTCAACAAAGCTCGAGTCTTCCAAGAAATTCTTATGGAGGTGGGTCTCTTAGACATGGGATTCTCGGGACCCAAGTTTACATTCAAAAGGGGCACCCTTCAGCAATGATTAGATAGGGCTTTCGCCAACAACAACTTCCTACAAAAGCATCAAAGTTTCCACATTGTGTACTTACCAAGGACGCACTCCGACCACAACCCGCTGTTGGTGAAAAATGTGGCAATAAAGGCCAACCAGGGAAGGTTTATTACTAAAGCAGGATGGAATATTGATAAGGAGTTTAAAGAAGTTCTCTCTAATGGGTGGAACAACACAAAGGACTTCAACACAGCTCTGGACCAAGTTAAGCCCAAAATCACACAATGGGACCAACGCCAAATGAGAGAAGGGAGACAAAAGAAGAGACTGTTAATGCACAATCTGGGATGTTTGGAAAAGGAACTAGCCCTTAACTACAATAAAATCACTGATGACATTTACAAAAATATGAAGGCTTGTCTTGAAGAAATTCTAAAGGAGGAAGAAGAATAATGGAAGCAAAAAAGCCATATAGATTGGATGCGAGATGGGGATTCAAATACCAAGTTCTACAAAGTGTATGTAAATCAAAGACGCAGATACAACACCATCCTTCAACTGAAGAACCAATAAGGAGAAAGGGTAACATAAGAGAGAAGCCTGAGATACTTGGTACAAAACCATTTCCAATCAATTTTGACCTAACCTGCCCAGCGCAGCATGCAGATGATAGAATACATACCAAGACATTTTAAACAATTAGCGCAATGGCAACTAAGAGAGCTAGCTGATGACCTGAATGAAGAAGAGTGCCTACAGTTTCTGAAAGAATTAAACCCATATAAGGCGGCGAGGCCTGATGGCACTAACGACCATTTCGTAAAGGGCAATTGGAGTACAGCGAAGACATCCATCCTAAAGATAGCTACCCATGCCTTGCGGGGAGGAAAACTCAATGAGAAGCTCTGTGATTCTAATGTAGTGCTCATATCGAAGACAAAAAAAGCCTACTACATGCGATCAACTTAGGCCGATTTCACTGAATAATTTCTTTCTCAAACTGATATATAAAATAGTAGTTGAACGCTTGAAGAAACATATGCTTGGGTGGATTTCTGAGTCCCAAAGTGCCTTTGTGCCTGGATGGCACATCTCCGACAACATATCAATCGCTCAGGAAGTTTTTCATACTATGAAGAAAAAGAACGGACAAGCACATATGGAAATCAAGGTGGATTTGTCTAAGGCACATGGCAAACTCTCATGGGCGTTTATCAACAATACACTACAAACTCGGAATTCCTTGTAACATATGCAACTACATCTTAAACTCCATCACTACTAGAGAGTGTACGATTTTGTGGAATGGGACAGGTACCCAACCGTTTAAACCTAGCAGGGGTCTTCGTCAGTGAGACCCATTATCGCCATATGTTTTTGTTCTTTGTATTGAATGACTTAGCCAAATGATCAACGACTTGGTACACAAAGGAGAATGGAAAGCTATCAAAATAGGACGGAGCGGAGTAGTAATTTCCCACCTATGCTTTATAGATGACCTTCTTCTGTTTGGGGAGGCTTTGTGCAAGCAGATGAAAATGATTAAGAAATGCTTCCAGAACTTTGAAGAGGCTTCTGAACAGGCTATATCCATCGCAAAAGCACATGTTGCAGGCAGAATATGCCTTGCAAAATCCACCCTGGAGGCCATACCCACTTATGTCATGCAAACTGCAGTGTTGCCCCTAAAGTAATGTGATCATATAGATGGATGCATTAGAAGATTTATCTGGGGAGGATGTCATAAAGCTAATCCTATGTCACTCGTAGCATGGAAGAAAGTTACAAGCCGTAGAGACAATGGGGGATTAGGCCTAAAAATGACGAGGGAGTGAAACTTAGCACTACTCTCCAAAAATGCTTGGGATATAACAAACAACAGGGATACCTACTAGAACAAATTCGTGAAGAAACGATATCTTGAGCATAAAGGTGACCAATGTTTCAATCTATCCAGACAGGAAAAAGCTACCTTGAAGTGTAAAACTTTGATTGAAAATAACTCCTACATCCTTGTCCACAATGGCAGCTGTTGGTTGTTTACACTAACAAGTTTCAATCATTAAGAATGATCTTTTACTCAACTAGATATATCCCGCAAGTATATGAGAGTAGTTGTAGTTGAGGTCGAACACAAGGAGCGTTGGTTAGTTAGGCGCAAGAGTTATGATTTTCAATAATCTAGATCGTTGTACACAAGATGATTGGATTAGAACAACTAAATTATAGATTTAAAACAAAACAGTAAATTATCACTTAAGAAAGGTTAAGATTCAGATTTGAAAGGATCTTAGACTTAGGATTTCACTATCACATCATATCTTATATTAAAATACAAATTTAAACATGTTAATTAACTTGCAAAGGAGGTTTGTAGTCATCACTCACCTCCCGGTGAAGTGATGACGATTTTAACTCCATACATCACTCTCATATATGTATTTCATTTCAAATCACAAATCTTGCTCCTCAACATAATCCCAACCACTCTCGCGGTCAAGGACAAGTTGCCAAAAGAGTAACTCATACTCTCAAACATATCTTCTCATATTATGAAAGAAAGTATAAAACATGTAAGTATGATGACCAATCACACAAACAAACATTTCAGATCTAAAACAACTCTTGGAATATGCAAGAAACTAACATTTAGTACGAAATTCATATGTTCATACAAGCTATGACATGGGAGTTACTCTCCCATACCCAAGAAAAAGAGTCTACTCGTCCATAATGATGTACAACAGAAAATGTGCAGAAATTTCAGAGTTAAACATGGTTTAGAGAAGGAAAAGCTAAGCAATCCCAAGGTGTAACCAAATGAAGGTAGAATTCCGACTTGAGGACAAAATCCCACTTCTACAACTGCTCCAAACCGGACAAACTTCCCTCCCAAGAAGCTTTGTGGAGTGAAGAAGCTCTGTTGCACCTTGGAGAAGAAGCTTGGAGAAGAAGAGAGGAAGAATGGGATTTCTTTGGCAAGAAACCACCTCCTTTCCCTCAAAATTGCCCTCCTCTGCTCTAGGCTTTCTCTAGGACAAGATAACTTCCGCAAATGACCGGGCATAACCGCCCATTAAGTTCCCACTTCATTTAAACAAAAACTCATATTTTTTAAAATACTGAAACTGCCAGGTGCACGCCGTGCAACTTTTCAGAAACTTTCAATTTACTCCAGAATGCATTGTGCACGGCGTGTGCTGAAGAAATGCACGCCATGCAACTTTCCAGAAACCTTTAGCTCCCAGGTGCACAGCGTGCACTGAAGAAATGCACGCTGTGCAACTTTCCAGAAACTTTTAGCTCCCAGGTGCACGTCGTGCAATTATGTGCACGCCGTGCAACTTTCCAGAAACTTTCGGTCTGCTCGATGCTCCAGGTGCACGACGTGCACTTTTAGTGCACCGCGTGCATTTTTGGTGCACGTCGTGCACTTTTGGTGCACGACGTGCACTTGGCTGTTCTGGGCTGTTGCGTATTCTGATCATGACTTTCAGCGTGTAGGTCCAAATTACATGCCATAAAAAGTGATATTTACGTAGTTTTGAACCCCAAAACATGTAGATACTTGAGGAGTGATCCAATAAGAGACAATATGATATATTCCTTATCATTTCATTGCAAAATATAGTACCTACAATCCAAACCATGTGAAAAGTAAGAATAGCTAAAAATATAGAATCTAGCATGAATGAGAGTGATAATTGAGTCAAAACAACATGGATATGCAACCAAACATGATCCAAAAGATGATATGATTTGTGTACATCAGCAACACAACAAACTTTTCATACGACGTCTGGGCGGAACTAGGGATAACACTAGCCAATGAGGTCCTTCACCCCATTCTTGTATGTGCTGCTAACTTTATTTTCAAGCTTGCTAAAGATAGTAATGAAATCACTATTCCTTCATCCATGCTTTATCTTGTTCCGTTCAATCCAGATGAATCGACGAAAACATGTCATCAACCATAATTCCACCACACCATTGTCCTTCCCTCTACTTCCCACTTTAACAAGACACTACTGGAGAGAGTAGGATCTCCTAGAATTAATCTTTGTCTTGGATCATCTCAATAGGTATTTCTAGATTTTACAATCACCGAAAAGATGCTCAACTGACTCCTCACATGTAGTACGTTGTAGGTTCACATGGTTTCCATTTACATACTTTTTCCAATGTAGCTATAAGTAGTAAGACTCCATATCAGATTATGCATAAATATCCAAAGATGTTTGTAAGTTTTGTCACATTGTCAAACTTGTCTGCATCTATCCAATAATATACACCATCATCTCCATTACAAAATCTTGGCCAAACCTCAAACATCCTTCTCCAGATAGTAAAAAACCCCTCATATGTGGCTTGGTTGTTGAGCTAAGTTCATGCTATATCTCTTACACATCCAATTACTCCATATTGATCATTCTTGGAGTAGCTTCTGCATCCTCATGGTGTGGAAATCATCAATATTAGACAGATTCTTGGAGTAGCTTCTGCATCCTCATCGTGCGGAAATCAACAATATTAGACATATTCTTTAGGTTCAGACCTCCTTCATGTACATGATACACTAATCTCCTCTAGCTCACAGGGTGAATATGGCTCCCCTATATTAAATCAAACATAAGGATTTCTATAATGTTCTAGAGTTTGAGGCCTTAGATAAATTGATGTTAAAAGAAATGATTTGGACTACCCATATCATCAAGGTGTACCTCCTTTTCAGAGAGTCCATCACTAAAGAACTCTATAGTTAAGAGTGCTCAGCCCAGAGTAGTACTAGGACATGTGACCAATCGGCAAGTTTTACCTGGTTTGTGCGTGAGTGAGGACAAAACATGCAGTTAAGGCCAGTGGTGGTCTGTAGGGCCAGCATGTCGTCATTCTTGAAACTTTACTAGAACCTTGGACGGTGGGTCCGGGTGTTACAAATGCTATCAACGCCATAACCCCTCCAGTAGGTGGGGCAGAGCCCACATGGGCATGTAGCATGTCACTCTTGAGCCGTGCGGTCCAAGCATGTTGAAAAGGTCTGTCTGTGGTGATGCAGCCACCCTTGTGCTAATATTCTATGATTGGGAGCTGAGTGTCCATGAGCCATTCTGAGTTTGTACTGAAATGAGAAAAATATTATGAGATCATATAGTTGAGCCTTGACGAGAACGTTAAGAGTCTTGAGTGAAAGAGGTTGTAACGTCTCAGGATTTAAGGTCTAAGATAAATTAATCCTAAAAGGAATCATTTGGACTACCCATATCACTAAGGTGCATCTCCTTTTTAGGGAGTCCATCACCAAATAACTATGTGGTTAAGTGAGCATAGCCCAAAGTATTACTAATATGATTGACTAGTCGAGAAATTATTCCTAACTTACGCATGAGTGAGGACAAAACACACATTTAAGACAAGTGGTGGCTAGTGGAGTCAGTCGTCATTCTTGAAAATCTACTAGAGCATTGGACCGTGGACTCAAGGTGTTACACATTCCATACGGGTCAAAGCAGATCCTGTGACCTCCCGTTGCATTTACTAGTAACTAATCAAACCCATAGCATAGTGTTTCTCCAAGATAATTCTCCGTGTCATAGATAATTTGGGACTTGGCCATTTATTGATTATGTCTTTCAGTCGATCAATGCAATAATGAATCATGAATTATTTCTCCTTAGATTCTCCCAGCCATGCGAAAACGTTAGTACTACTTCGTGGGCCACTCACCCTTCTGAATACCCATTATATTAATTGGCGCATTGCTATTCCTGTAAGACGTAGCCAGGTATATATGTGCTTTCCTCTCGTTGAACTTAATGCCAGATTTCTTCTCAAAATCCTGGAGGATGTTCTTGAGTGTATTGAGGCTTCGTTTTCCTCCTTCAACAAATATGAGGACGTCATCAATAAACAATAAGTGATGTCATCAGTAAATTACTACGTTGTTTCACTGTAAGTATGTCTATAAGTTTATGATATCAATTCAAGTTAAATTCCATGAAGTTCATATTAATGATAACAATAATGATCTAGATATAGTAATTATGTGATGCTTTCGTATATGTTACGGTCAGCTTGATGTCATATTCACACCATCGTAATAAATTTAATGTTCATGATCATGTAATGGAATCTAATGCTCATATAATGTTCGAGCTTCATTTTTGTGATGAAGATCACGTAATATGTTAATATCAATATCAAGATTTATGTTTAAGAACGAAAAAATCACATCATGTTCAAGATGAAGAAATCCCATCATGTTTAACGGACAAAGCAAGTCAATATGCTGTTAATCATAGTGTTAAGATAGATAGTATTATATGATTTTCTATGTGCTTCTCGCATTTAGGGACATTCATGGGCCATTACGCGATTCCCTAACAATGACGCGCTTACCTAGAATAATGTGACTTTAAGTGGAAGTTATATGCAGAAGTTCAGATGTTATTTAGTCAATTAAATAATGTAATTCATGTTAATATGTTTAAGAAATCAATTCGGAAAGTCAATGTCAAGTTTTTCTTCCAACTCTTATAGAATATTATTTTTCTTGTATGTATTGTTCAATGCATCTTATTGATGTTGTTGATTAATTTTCATGTCCATAAGACAAGATGTCCCTAGACCAAGAAAGCTAAGGATTTGAAGCAAGGGCTTTAATAATAACAAGGATGCATATTGCAGCCCAATGGTGTGGCATTTAAGATCATGAATCCTGATTTTTAGATTAGAATTATATTTATATTTCTCGATTTGTGCATATTATTCCAATTTTGTCGGATGTCTCTGAAGAGATGAGAATTATGTTTATATTGTAGATTCTTCTCTTGTAAAATCATGTAAAAACACAAGTTGAAGTTACATATATAACATGTATTAGGTTTTACCTTCTTTTTGATGGCAAATTAGAGACTGAATATTGTTCACCTTGCTATCTAATTCAAACAAGACTTTGAAAATACATATGTCTATACTATTGGTAACCAACTAGGTTTGCAAACACACAGAAAACTAGTGCACAAAGTAACTACAAAAAAGCCATATTTTGATCAAGGAACAAAAATATCGTCGAACTACCCATGAGAGGAATGTTAAGACCTTCATAAAAAGACCCATTAGGCACAATATATATAAAAAAATCCTCTAAGACAATAGTAAGGAATATTAGGTCCACCATTGATATAAAGATGCCATAAAAATATCAACTTCTACAGGATATCTCAATATTAATGCAAGGAATGTGAAGTCCTCCATGATATAGAGATTGCAGTAAAAACCAATACGAGTTCAATCAAGAATCTCTAGACCAAATTTAAGGGACGTTAAGCCCATAATTGATATAGATAAGCTATTAAGAACATGATCTAACAAAAATGACAAAATAAATCACATGACTTGAGCTCTCCCTTAGTCTCATACTCATAAATATTAAGATCAAACAAAGAAACTAACTACCAAGATAGATATATCCATTTAAGAGCAAAGACTACGTTTGCAACATGTAAAGTAAATCGTGTCAGACTGGACAGACCAAATAAACATGTAGCAGACCAACTCTAAATACTAATTTAATCCTACATAGATCCAACTCTACCAATTAAAAACATATATATCTACCAATTGAAAAACTAAACATTTTAGGATATAACAATTGAAAGAAAATATGTCATGATTGAAAAAGAAAATATCCAATGAAGCCCATAATCATATAACATATCACCTAGAGAAATATTCTTGGTACCCAAACTATGTTATTGTCACTTTTTCTCTTGAAAGGGTATGAGAAAGCATAGTGACCAAATCTCCCACAAGCAAAACATGTAACATGTGAATAGGAATGTAGGAACTGGATTTTGGTTTAACAAAATTAGGTCCTTGTTTTCTATTTCTTTTGACACCTCTTGGATATAACCAAGTCCATGAGTGCTAGCATGATTATTGTGAGAATACAAAATACTCTCCAACGTGTTTCTACTATTTGAAAATTTATTTAAAGATCTCTTAATTTTTTTACTTCCCTTGGTAAGCATCAAAGATTCTTTAATAATAGAAATTAAACATATTCTAGTGCTAGCAACGTTCTCTTAAAGGATATCAGTTTCATCATTTAACTCAACATTTATTCTAAGGATAAGATCATAATCAAAATGCAAGCAGAATATAGGTTGTTTCTTCATATTACTCAATTTATCTCGAAGAGTAAAAACTTGAGTTTGCAAGGATGTATTTTGAGAAACAATCTCATCTATTCCTTTTTTATCACTAGTATATCGATCATTTATCTCATTAAAATTTCCACTTAAAGAATTAACAACATTCACCAATTTATTTTTTCTTTCTCCTATACTTTTCAACCATATACAAAGTAAGCTCAATAAGTCCTTCTTTAGAGAAATTTGAGAGAATTACCTCATAACAATGACCTTATGCACCTTCTTCTTCTTGTTCATCTTGTCTTCATGCTTGACAATGAAGCATTCAACTACATGATGACAAATTACTTCATCACTTGCCTCAGAGTTTGAGGAATCATCCCAAGTAGCATCATATGCTTTCTTATCCTTATAATTTTTCTTCTTTTTCTTGAGTTCTGGGCATTCATCCTTCTAATGTATTTTTTGTCCGCATATGCGACATCTAGTAGAAAAAGATGTAATTTTTTTTAGAAGAAGGATGTATATATTTTTTACCTTTATGATGTCTTTCTTATTCACCACTAAATGAGTCACTAGAGAAAGATAATTTTGAAGATTTTTGTTTGAATGTCATGCTTCTTTCTCAGCAAGTTTCTTCTTCTTCTTCTTCTTCTTCTTCTACTTTGGCCTCTTCTTGAAGCCTCACTTCATGTGTCTCCAAGTTCCCAATGAGCTACACCATCAATGATTTTGAAAGGTTGCTAGGTTCTTCTATAGAAGTTACCTTATCTTTGAATTCAGGAGGTAAGGATCAAAGTATCTTAGAGACTTGCTCTTTCTCAGTTATTTGCTTTCGTAAGGCACCCAGACCATTTATTAGAGTAGAAAATATAGCATACATTTTTGGATCTAGGTCTCTAGAGGGCGGGGTGAATAGAGCTTCAAAATTCTCACAAGAATAGTTAGACCTTCAAGTTATATCAATTTAAACCAAATGGTAAAACTGAATTTGAAGTACTATCTAAACAATCATAACAAGGATGAGAGAGATTGAAACAAACACTTGGACAAGGTGTTTAGAGTGGTTCCAATCTCCAAACTAGGAGAGTCTCAATCCACTACCTAGAGAGGTCAACCTCTATGACTTTGCAACCCATGTATACTTATATTCCATTATAAGAGATACAAGAGGACCACCTTACATCTAAGGACTTACCTATCCAAGCCAAGAGTCTTTCACCTCCACAAGGATTTACACACTTGATCAAGATGTCTCCAGCCTTCACCAAGGACTTACCCACACTTGTATCAAGTCTTTAGCCTCACATTATTTATTCACTTTTCTTGAATCTTCTGCCTTGTCCTTCTCCTTCACTTGGAGAAGATCTTCAAACCTTCTTCGACCTTGAAGAAGAACATCAACTCCTCCTTTACTCAGAGAAGATCACTTCAACCTTTTCTCTTTGAGAAAGGGGATTGGAAGATGGAAGGATGGAGAGCTTTACAAGATAACATTGAGATAGCTCTCTTAAAACATGCCTAAATCACTCATAATCACAAAATGCTTTGTAAATGAGAGAGAAAAAGGGGCTAAAAGGGTTGTAGCACACTCAACTATAGCAAGGACCAAGAATAGTATGAATGAGCAACCTTGGAATGAACTCCAAGAGGTCCTATTTATAGCTGGGGGTGTTCCTTTGAGTGTGGGATCAGTTAAGAATGAAAAAAGTCATTTTACAACTTGCAACAGATCTATTTTCATTTCTAACACCTCTTCAATGGTTGTAATAACTTTTTTAGCATTTTGCGTGCAATACATTTGGTCGATAAAGATAACTCGACCGATTCACTAACTGACATAGATAACTTTCAAACTATCAGTCAAGTTTGTCTTGGGGAAACTCGACCGATCAATCAAAATTAGTTTTAGACAGTGAGTCAGTCGGTCGAGTTCTGTGAGTGTGCAATTCGATTGATCGACTCATTTCCAAGAATCCATCACCAATCCGTCGAGATTCAAACTTGATCGATTAGAGTGCCATGAAATTTTTTTCAAATGATTTTAAAGTGATCAAACGACAGAATTAAGTGTCCCTGATTTTTATCTCTTCTTAGTTACAAGTCATATCATCAATACAAATGATTACAAAAAATATTCTAAGGTGGTTTGGAGTGATTTCCCAATTTGTGCATTTGCATTGCTATTGACTTGAATCTAGACAATCTGAAGCTTGTGTAATTTGATCGTTTTCATGTACCTAAAGCCTTAAATCAATCTTGAACAAACATATTAGATACATGTAATGGAATGGTTAAGTCATTATCAAAATATGAACAATGTATAACTCTCAAGTCAACATTCTCCCCCTTTTTGGCAATGACAAACCATTCCTCAACATATTGAAAAGGATATGTAAAGTTATACCTTAGCCTTGTGGATAGAAAGGGGATTTATAATTTGAACAATGTGAATTTCTCCCCCTCAATCTATGCTAACTCTTACCTGCATAGTTAGTCTTTCTACACAAAGCTATATAACATATATACTACATGATCCTTTAGCAAGTCACATGATAAAACATATATTTAACAAGAAAATGATCATATAGGTAGTAAAACAATACAGTTGAGCTTCAAAACATCAAACTTATCTCCCCATTTTGGCATTATAAAAAAGTGGGGGTGGGGTAGAAGAGCACAAAAATGGGTCTTCTCCAAGAATAACCAAAACAACCAACCACAAGATAAAACATGCAACCACATAACATTCAATAAACAGAGATGAGAGAGAAACAAGAAGCCCGTGTCACAATCAAAATATGGATGGCATACCAATAACTCACATGATATAACATACATAGAATTATGATATAATAGATTAAGATTACAACACATGAGCATGTTCTCAAAGCAACTGTAAGCCAAAATGAAGAAAACAACATGATGATAGAAATAGTACATCTTAGATAATGTGTCCAAATGTTTTTTGTAAAAAACTATCTAGAAAGATATATATGATCAACATATAAAGACTAAAAACTAAAACATCAAAAATCCTAGACTATCTAAGTCCAAAGGGGCATAATCATCGACATCATCATCAGAAGCTTTAGGCTCATAGTTATCATCTCCATCTGAAGGTGAAGCAGAGGCAACAACATCACCTTCATCACCAGATGCACCAACAAAGTCATCATTAGAATCACCAAACCATCCTCTCCATCATCCTCAGATTCCTCCTCAACAGCAGAAACAAATTCCTCATTAGTCTGGTCAAGCATCTCCTCATTGGAAGAAGGACCAAAACCACAACTGGACCACATGGCATTCTACTCTTCCCAACTCATGCCAAGATCATAAAGCTCCTTGGCCTGAGGGAACACGGGAGCAGAGGTGCCAAGTCCTGTAAGCAAGGTAGCCAAAGGGATAGAAGGGAGAGGTAGCACTCCAGGGGTAGATCCACCAATACCAGAGGGTGTAGCAGTAAAAGCAACATGTAGAGGGGCATGGTAGAAGTGATTATATGCATGGATGCATAATCACCACCTGGGTAGGGATGATAGGTAGGGTATGGATGGGCACATGATAGGTTCATAGTAGACATGATAGAACAAAGGTCCTAATGCATATGTTCCTGAACCTGTAGGTTATACGCTTGTTGATGCATCATATACCCATAAGGGCTTCATCTGATACATGGAACGAGGCACGGGAAAGTCATGATGGTTGAGGAGGTGGAGGTTCCTGGGTGGAGGTAGATGATCTAGGTGTGGTAGAGGAAGGGATATACACACTTTTCTTGATTGTGGTCTCACTGATACAGACTCCTTTTCTAGTAGGTTTGCAATGAAGATTATGAAAAAGAGACTTCCCAGTGGCGGATTGAAAGAGACCACAAATCAGGGCTGGGTAGGGTGGGTGGGTACCTCGGGTGTTCTTCCCGGAGTTGAAGCAAGTCATGTTGTGAAGAACGTATCTAGACCACTTGACTCTGATGTTCTTCAGAAGATAAAACATAATCACTATGATATTCTCTGCAATTTTAGTTTATATTTTTGCAGTTGAATACCAGAGCAAGAACACAATTTTCCAGGTCTAGGGAAGAGGTAGGTATGGTGGACTTCTTCCTATAGGGAAACTGAGGCTTCTTTAATAACTTATGTATGTCAGGGAGAGTGATATCATATTGCTTGTAGAAGGCCTCAAGGTCTAGGAGGTCAAAATACTCAGGATAATCCTTCCTCCATGTGTCGGTTACTTCAGTACCAAAGAAAAAGATATTTAAGGTATCTTTTGAGATTTTGAACTTCTTACCGACAATCATGGAAATAAGAACCACTTGAGTATATGGCGCGGGTACAAGAGTGTCATAATTCTACAACAAATTGTCATAGAACTCATGAAATGCCTTAGTGCTTGTGATGGAATTGTTGTAGCACGGGCGTTTGACACTCAGGGTTGATTGGTGATGATCATATAACAACTTTACAACCTCATCTATGACCTTTTTTCTACATGAACGAGGCTCAAACAAGGTCCAAAAGGGGAAGGGGTTCCTAGGAAGGAGTTCCTTGTACCTATTTAGAGCTTTGTTTAAGACAAAGAAGGTATCATCATAGGGAATGAGGTGAGATTTGGAAGAGGATGAGGGGACTCCTATAGGGCCAACTCTCTTTCTCCTATTGGAAGCCATGGAGGCAATATAAGAAGGAATGAGATTCGAAACAATAGAGGATCACCACCTAGAATCATCTAACCACCTTGGGTTGATAGGAAAAAGAGCTAGGAAGGTCAAACGAGGGATGTCTATGGCCAGGAGAGGGAAGGTCGGGGCTAGGGTTGAGAGCTTGAGGGATCTAGAGAAGGAATCAGTCAATTTTTCTTTAGTTGAGAGGGAGAAAAATCGGCCAGACCCTACTTTAGTGTTTCTCCATCTTGGTCTTCGATCAAGTTCTAAGAAGAAGAAACTCGACCGAATGCCTTTTTTCAAAATCTCTTAGCCACGAATCAGTCAAGTTTGCAACTCGACTGATACAGAGTTTGTCTTAAATTTAGAAATCTTAGTTTCTAGCCATTTTAGTACTAATTAAATTTATTTTTCTAGTCCATTTTGTATTTTAAACATACTTAGGCACATACTACTCATCATTGGGTGCTATTTAGTGATAAAACAATCATTTGCAAAAAAATACCCAAAATAAGCGAAAATAGGCAAAAAGAACATGAAATTTTAGCACTTTAGCAAGCAAGGGTGATCAAGACATGAACAAAGCATATAGGAAAGATAACAACTAACTAGAAGGAATATTAGATTCATCCAAAGCAGTTATGAGCAGTTTAGATGTAATAAAATTGAATTTCTCTCTAGCTAGAAGTTTAGTAAAAATGTTTGCCAACTAATTTTCTATGTCCACATGCGTGATATGTATATCCTTCTTGGCAATGTGATCACGAAGAAAATGATGATGAAACTCTACATGCTTGGCTCTACAATGCAATACAAGATTGTAATATGGATTGATTGCACTAGTATTATCACAATAGATGGGAGAAGCATCGAAATAAATGTTAAAATCTTGGAGCATTTGCTTCATCCATAGAACCTGGGCACAACAACTCCCGACTGCGATGTATTCAGCCTCGATAGTTGATAAAGCCATTGTGCTCTATTTCTTGGAAAACCAAGACACCAAGCATGGTCCTAGGAGGAAGCAAGTGCCACTTGTGCACTTTCTATCAATCAAACATCCTGTATAATCATTATCACTATAAGTAGTAAGAGTAAAGTCCCTTGACTTGGGATACCATAGTCTAAAATTTTGGGTTTTGGTTAAATACCTTAAAATCCTCTTAACAACTATAAGATGTGATTTATTGGGATTTGATTGAAAGCAAGATCACAACCTAACACTAAACATTATATAAGGTCTAGAGGCAATTAAATAAAGTAAACTTCCAATCACACCTCTATAGAGATTCTCATCTACTTTCTCACCTTCTTCATCTTTATAAAGTTTGGAGGTGTTTGACATGGGGGTGTCCATCGACTTGGTGTTCTCCATTCCAAAGCTCTTGAGTAGCTCACTCATGTACTTGCCTTGGTTGATGAAGTTCCCATCTTTAGTTTACTTGATTTGAAATCCGAGAAAAAATGTAAGCTCACCCATCATGCTCATCTCGATCTCATTATACATAAGATCACTAAACTCCTTGTAAAGATAAAGATTAGTTCTGCTAAAAATGATATCATCAACATAAATTTGAATGATAAAAAAATTGTTAGAAGTATGTTGATAAACAAGGTAGAATCTAATTTGCCCATGATATACCCATGATTTGGCAAAAAGTTCTTTCATTTTTCATACCAAGCTCGAGATTCTTATTTGAGGCTATAGAGATCTTTTTGCAATAGATAAACATGGTTAGGTAAAATATCATGTTCAAAGCCTGGAGGCTGTGCAACATACACTTCCTCCTCAATTGTACCATTCAAAAACAGACTTTTAACATCCATTTGATATAGATGAAAGTTCTAATAACTAGAAAAAGTAAGCAACATACGAATGGACTCAAGTCTAGCTACATGTGCATATGTTTCATCAAAATCTATACCTTCCTACTGATTGTAGCCTTGAGCCACTAACCTTGCTTTATTTCTTACCACCTCGCCGCTTTCATCTAGCTTTTTGTGGCTGACCTACTTGGTACCAAAGAACTTTCTATCACATGGTATTGGTACTATAGTCCACACTTCCAGTCCCCTAGGTCATTTGTCTAGTCTGAGTGGAGTTCAACAAGCCAGTTTTGTTAGATCGCTGGCCCGTAGTGTCCAGTAGCTGTCTCTTTTTCGGGACTGGACCAACCGGAAATGAAAGACATGCTCTTCTCAAATTGCTCCAGTTCTTTTTGCATGGCTAGGATCCATTCGTCATCCTCAAGAGCTTCTTTGATGTCCTTTGTCTCGAGTTGTGAGATGAAGGCACTGTTTGCTTGTTCCTTGTTGTAGGCAGACCATGCCTTTACTCTTTCAAAAGGGTCACCTGTGATTAGCTCTTTTGGATGATTCTTTGCAAAGCGGGGAGTTGGATCCTTCTTTTCTTCTTATTGAGTTTCCACCTCTTTTCCCTTTTGGGTGATGTTGAGTTATTTCAAAATAGGAATTACTTCTTCTAAAAAATCATCATTAGCAACATCTTTGGGAACAGAGGAGTTCATCTGAATAAATTTAACATTAATAGATTCTTCTACTTTAGATAGATCAACATTAAACACTCTATAAGCCTTGCTGGTAGTGCTATATCCAAGAAAAAAAACCTTGTACAATTTCAGATAACACTTGTCAAGAGAATTTTTCATGTTCAAAACAAAACAAGGACACCTGAAAATGTGAAAATACTCAATAGAAGTCTTCCTACCTCGCCATAGCTCATAGGGGGTTTTCTTCAAATAAGAATGTGTGAAAACCCAATTTTGCACAAAAGATGAGGTACTAATGGCTTTGTCCCAAACCTTCTTTGGAGTGTCATACTCTAAAAGCATGGTCCTAGACATTTCCTGTAGTGACCTTTATTCCTCTCTACAACCCCAATTTGTTGAGGTGTTTGAGGTGAAGAAAAGTTATGTGCATATCCCGACTCTTCACAAAATGCTAAAAAAGATCATTTTCAAATTCTCCCCCATGATCACTATGGATGGAAACAATCTGACAAGAAGCTTTGTTTTCAACTCATTTGTAAAAGCTAGACAAAACATCAAGCATATCACTCTTAGAAACAAGAAAGAAATTCCAAGTATAACAAGAGAAATCATCGACAATAACAAGACAATACTAGGAACTATGAATCGATTGAGTTCTCATAGGTCCAAATAGATCAATATAGAGAAGTTCAACATCTTTCTTGGTAATAAGGATTCCTTTGTATTTGAAGGAGGACTTGGTTTTCTTTCCTTGGGTACAAGGTTGACATTCCTCATCCTTTTCAAAAGCCAATTTGGGAAGTCCCTTGACCAAGTTCTTTTTGCTTAACTTCTTCAATTGATGCATATTTACATGATGTAGATGACGATGTCAAAGAGAAATATCACTCAAGTTGACTACAAGACATCTACCAACAATATGCTTAATAGAGTCAAGCACAATTATGCAAATATTACTATTTCTAGTTCCCTTATATATGACATGATAAGTGAGGGAATCTAGAAGCAAGAATTCAAAAGAAGTAAATAGCATAAGGTAACCATAATCACATAATAGACTAACACTTATTAAATTGTTATGTAGGCCATCTACAAAGAGAACACTCTTGATACACACAGATTCACCTACATCACCCTCACCTTTTACCTTACCTTTCTTGTTGTCCCTGAAAGTAACCGAGCCCCTTTCTTCTTTGTGAAATTGTTGAAGTGACTTATATCACTGATCATGTGCTTAGTGAAGCTACTCTCAACAATCCATTTTCCTTTTTTCTGTAAGAAAGGAGAGTTTCAGTTCCCAACTTAAACTTTGGGATCCAAAGTTATCTTGGGGACCCATTTCATCTTTGGGCTGGTCTCCTTATTCTTGTAAGGATAATAAGTAGAATATATATCAACACTTTTCCAATGAGAACAACTCATAGGGTTCTTAGTGCCAGAAGATTCTCCAATGAAAATAGATTTTCCTTACTCTTTTTCTTACCTTTGGCCTTACTCTTACCTTAGGTTCCCCCTACAAATCTCGAACCACTAGTTCCACTTTGTTTGGTAAAATGGTCAAGGATTTCATTTAGGGAGTTTTCCCTTTGAGGAATTTCTACAGAGAGGCTCTAAGTCTATGATTGTCATCAGTCAGAGATATAACAATAGAAGGCAAACTAGCAAGATCATCTCTAGCATGAACAAGGTCAACCTCTAGATAGAGGGCTTCAGTCAAATAAGAATCCTTTTCAAGAGAGATAGAATCAATATCATTACTAGATAAAATAGTTCTAGAAGATAAATCATTTACTCAATCAAGTAACCTAGCATTTTTAGATTTAAGAAATTGAATTTCTTTGAGATAAATATCCCTCTCATCTCTAGAGCATTACTAACAAGCTTAAGTTCAACATTTTTAGTTTTAAGTAACTCAAGCTCATCTTGACACTTTTGGTTGTCTTCCTTAAGAGATTCAATGTTCTTAAGATACACACCATTCTGTACCTCAACTCCATTGTATTGGGCTCAAGATAAAGAAGTTGGCCTTACAAGGAATCAATACTCTCATGATGATTTTTCTCATTTTGCTCAAGAATATCAAGTTTAGAATACAAGTCATTAATTATTTTACCCAACCTCTTCTTTTTAGATTGGTGTTTTGAATACGAAGAATGAGTACTAACATGCATGTCAATAAGAGTTTCTTTAGCTAACTCATGCAAACTTACCTGATTTACCTCACCAATATCTTCACTTGTAGAGGCCATGAGTACAAGTTGGCACTCTCCATCTTCATCAGATCTTGAGCCACTAGAGGACGATCCCTCCCAAGCTGCATGCGATGCGTCTTTGTGTCTCCTCTCCTTCTTGTCCTTACTCTTATATTTTCTATCTTTCTTGTACTCTTCATCCTTCTTAGAGATGATCTTGTGGTGAGACTTTATAGCTTTAGGACATTCGCTCTTGTAGTGTCCTTTTTTACCACACTTGTAGCACCTCTGAGTGGAGGAAGAACATTGCTTTCCTTTGAAGTGCTTTCCCTTGGAGAAGTTGGCTTCATGCTCACTAGGGCCATCATCTTCACATGAGGATGAGGGAGAAGTTCGGCAAAAAAGTTGTTGTTGAACGATGAGAGCCTCCACTTGATCTTTGAAGGCACCATCTTTCATCTTCCTTGATTCTTTTTCTTCTTGCTTTGCTTCCTCTTCTTGCTTGTCAAGTCTTGACTCATGAGCTTGTAGATTGTCAATAAGCTCCTCGGTTGGAATGTCACCAAGACTTCTTACTTATTCAATGGAAGTCACCTTTAACTCCATCTCTTTGGAAGAGACCTCAAGATCTTTGAGTTGATTGCTCCTCTATCCAAAGTGTGTCCCAAAACAGCTAGGCTGTTGATGATGATATTGAGCATTGAGTACATCTCGACAACTCCTTCTTTCTTCCCCATCTTGAAATTCACTAGGAGGTTGTTCAACATGTAGATATTTGCCTCCTTCACTTGCTTTGTGCCTTCATAAGTGATGCAAAACTTGTCCCATATCTCATAGGATGTATCACATGAGGAGATGCATTTGAACTTAGATGGAGTAAGAGCTGCATAGAGGATGCTAATTGCTTTGGCACTGAGCTGTGCATTCTTTAGGGCTACTTCATCCCATGTTGATATAGCTCCGGTTGACTCCTTTTGGGTGTAATGATCACCTTCCACATATCAAAGTTTGTCCCTTGAATGTAGAACTGCATCTGCCGCTTCTAATAGATGAAGTTGGTACCGTCAAAGATCAGGGGGTGCATGGAGAATCCTCCCTCTAGGTTGAGGGAACCAAGTAGGTTCTCAACCATCTTCTCATCTTGTAGGAGATTTGTTGGAGAAGATCCTAGCTCTGATACCACTTGTTGGATCTAGGACTCTAGAGGGGGGTGAATAGAGCTTCAAAATTCTCACAAGCTTAATTAGACCTTCAAATTATATCAATTTAAACCAAATGCTAAAATGGAATTTGAAGTCCTATCTGAACAAGCACAGCAAGGATGAGAGAGACTGAAACAAACAACTGGACAAGGTGTTTAGAGTGGTTCCAATCTCCAAACTAGGAGACTGTTAATCCACTACCTAGAGAGGTCAACCTCTAGGACTTTGCAACCCATGTATACTTAAATTCCATTAAAAGAGATACATGAGGACCACCTTACATCCAAGGTTTTACCTATCCAAGACAAGAGTCTTCCACCTACACAAGGACTTACCCACTTGATCAAGATGTCTTCATCCTTCACTAAATACATACCCACACTTACATCAAGTCTTTGACCTCGTAGGAATTAACCACTCTTCTTGAATCTTCTGTCTTATCCTTCTCCTTCACTTGGAGAAGATCTCCACACCTTCTTCAACCTTGAAGAAGAAGAACAACTCCTCCTTCACTCAGAGAAAATCACTTCAACCTTTTCTCATTGAGAAA
The DNA here is from genome assembly GCA_963693085.1 of Alisma plantago-aquatica. NCBI lineage: Eukaryota > Viridiplantae > Streptophyta > Magnoliopsida > Alismatales > Alismataceae > Alisma > Alisma plantago-aquatica. Next base: position 1,442,508,946 of record OY856411.1, on the reverse strand, counting down.
GGGGATTGGGAAGATGAAAGGATGGAGAGCTTTACAAGATAAAATTGAGGTGGATCTCTTATAACATGCCTAACTCACTCATAATCATGAAATTATTTATAAATGAGAGAGAGAGAAAGAGGCTAAAAGGGTTGTAGCACAATCAACTATAGCAAGGACCAATGATAGCATGAATGTGCAGCCTTGGAATGAACTCCAAGAGGTCCTATTTATAGCTGGGGTGTTCCTTTGAGTGTGTGATCACTTAAGAACAAAAAATATCCATTTTACAACTTGAAACAAATCTATTTTTGTTTCTAACAACTCTATAATGGTTGGAATAACCTTTTTTGTGTTTTCTGTGCAATACATTCAGCCGAGTTTCAATAAAGTTAACTTGACCAATCCGCTAACCGACAAAGCTAATTTTTAAACTATCAGTTTAATTTGTCTTGGGGAAACTCGACCGATCAGTCAAAATCAGTTTTGATCAGTGAATCAATTGGTTGAGTTTAGTGAGTGTGCAACTTGACCGTTTGATTCATTCTTCCAAAAACCCATCACCGATCGGTCAAGATTCAAACTAGACCAATTAGAGTGCTGTGACGAAATTTTCAAAATGAATTTAAAGTGATCAAACGATGGAATAAAGCATCCTTGATTTTTCTCATCTTAGTTACAAGTCATATCATCAATACAAATGATTACAAAAATATTCTTAGGTGGTTTGGAGTGATTTCCCAAATTGCACATTTGCATTGCTTTTGACTTGAACTTGGACACGCTAGGGCTTATGTATTTTGATCCTTTTAATGTACCTAAAGCCTAAAATCAATCTTGAGTAAACATATAAGATACATATGAATGGAATGGTTAAGCCATTATTAAAATATGGACAATGCATAACTCTTAAGTTAACATACATTTCAACAATAGTTTTAGTTATAGTCATGCAGAAAAATTCAAATTTATGTTTTAACATATTAATCTTTGTACTCTTAACTTGAGTTTCATTATGTGTAATCAAAATTTTCTCTCCATATATTGCATGTGGTTTCACAAGAAGATATTTTGTAAAATTCACTAGGAGACAAATAAGAGTATAACATACTTGCTGCTTTGACATTTCGAGTTTCCTTTCTTACTGTATCATCCCATTATTCCATCTTTGTTGTAGGAGATTCATATTACATATCAAAGTTTATACCCTAGAAGTGGAATTTATCCTTCTCTTCCAATATGTGTAGTTTGCCCCATCAAACACCAGTGGTCATCTTACATATGATCCTTCAAGGTTGAGATTTTCAATCATGCTTTTCGCCATCCTTAAAGGCTTATTTAGGCTCCTTAAAGGCCTACTATCATACCAATTGACAAATCTAAAGGGGATGAATATAGATAATTTAAAATTATGCAATTTAAAACACAAAGGAAGGTTAATTGCAACTTGCTTAAGAGATAATGCAACCAAAATATAAAGCAAGTAATTGAACGATGAAAGGAACCACACAAAATACAAGATGAGCTATGGTCTAGATCTGAAGATAGCAATATAAAATTCTAATATTAGAGAATGATAGCATGTAATAGATTGCTCATGTGTATATCCTAAGTGTACATATGAACTCCTACATATAGGAAACACTTAGGAGGTCAATATAGCTGTTGAGAGTGTTTTGACCAAGATAAATGCTAAACTAACCATTGGAGATAAAAAAATAATTTAAAATGGCTAGAAAAATGGATGCCTATTTTGACTATGGACTAATCTTGCTCAAACTGTACTTTGTCTGAACTCCATGTGGGTCGAAGTGCATCTCAATTGAGAGGCAATTGTTTGTTAGAGTTTGCAATGACTATATCTCTACAATGACTCTTTCTCGGTCAAAGTATAGTTCGATCAAAATATTCCCTATCATTACCATTTTCTTAGAAAGACATATCTAATGATTTTTCTTGTGACACCAAACTGACCTAAAGACTTGATATAAGTGCAGAAAAGGATTTCTTGTAGGATTAGGTTGATCATCACTTGTTCTTATATCATTTCTATCAAGTTGTACTAAATGCATTTAGATAAAGCATATACATGGTACAACTTTACCTACACATATCAAAAGACATACAATATAGCATGTTCTGTATTGTTGGATCTTGTCTAAGTTCCTTTATCACCTGAAACATTATATGAAAATGTCAATGACACACATAGGAAATATTTTCATCATCATAATATGAGTTTGGCATGTCTAAAAATTCAACACAAATCTTGTTAAGATTTACTACATGCCTGTTATATGTTAAGATCAGATCAGTTGAGCATAATACCTCTCATGTTTAAGCTTAGTAATACAATAATGGGTGAAAACTCTAAGTAAGATAAGACAATATCAAATTAGAGTAAGAAATTAATAATAAGGTCCTACTTGGTGCGTTTTTCCCAAGGCCACACACTAATCAACTAAATGGTGACTAGATGCAACCAAAGGAAACACACCCGAGTCTTTTAAATTTATAAGGGGGCCCTATACTAACACATTCACATAGACCACAATATATAACCTACAAGCACACATGATTGTATTGTAGTATTGGCAAGTGGCAAGTGAGGGGTAGATCCACAGGGAGAGGGGGCACTAGATCTAGGTTAGGGTGAGCTACGTTCCTAAAGCAGAGAGTAGGATTTTAGGATTTTCTGGTTGATTTGGTTGATTACACTAATGATGCAAGAAATTCAAAGAAAGAAATGAAACTAGATTAGCAAAAACCCTAGTTAACCCTAAACAAGCAATTCTAATTAACAAAGAAGACAACTAAGTAATCAAGAGCAAGAGACTAAAGCTAAGTTACACTAATGGAGCAAGTTAAATACTAGAGTAATTAATGAACTAGGTTATCACTAGATAGCAAGACTAATACTAGCAAGCTCAAAAGAGCACCAACTACTCAAGCAAGGTCTAACTATCTAGAACTAAGCAATTAATCTAGGGAGAAATGAAGGTAAGTGTTGGCTGTGTGCGCAAGTTTTAATATTTGTAAACTCAAACACTACCCCACAAGTATACAGGTGGATGTAGTATTATTGAGGTTGTCCAAGGAGAAGGGTACTGTTAGGTGCAAGAGTATTGAACTTCAACAATCTAGATCTTTTTAATAAGAGAGGTTTTGTTATGTTAACTAAGCAATTAAAAGGAAATGAAATAAATTAGAAAACAATTGTATTAAGGATCAATTTGGATTAGGGATTCTTGAGGATAGGGTTTCACATCCACATCATAAAATGAAGAACAACAAAGATCAAGAACACTATCAATAACACAAGGGAGGCATGTATCCTACACCTACCTCCCAGTAGTGTAGAACAATCCTAACTTTATATACCACTCCTGTGGATATACTTAGATTCGGACTACAAAACTTTGTTCCCCAACACATCCCAGTCACTCCCGTGGTCAAGGTAGTGTAGCTAAGGTACATCTCCCTACTCCTATGCACATCTTCCCAGATCATACAAAGAGAAGAAATCATACATACAAAGTGGCCAGCAAAGCATGTAAGAGGAATTAAACACTGATGAACCTTAGAAAAATGAAACAACTAGCTTTATATGTAAATTCATGTTCAACAATGTTATGACATGGGAGTTACTCCCCCATGCACAAGAATAAGAGATCTACTCGGCCATGACTGTAGAAAGTAGATACAAATAGTAGAAAGTAGTGCTAGACATCATAATAGAAGGAAATAAACTTGGATGTCTATGGAAGAAGGAAGATAGACTTGGAACTCTGGTCAAGGAGTCACAAATACGTCCTTTCTACTAGAAACTCTTTAGAAAGCTTCACTTTCAGGTGGAGAGAAGAGAATGACAGAGATCCTTGCCGCAATCATTGGAGAAGAAGGAAGAAGAAGTTTCCCTCTCGAGAAACCAACTTTTCTCCCTTGGAATGCCTCCAACTCATCCTTGCTCTCCCTTGCTTGAGTCCCACTCTAAAAGGTCCCAAATAGTTCATAATAACTATCCTAAGATAATTTGGGGCTGTATATATAAGTGTGAGACAGTTAAATTTGTGTTTGAGTAAAATCTACAGGTCACATGACGTGTCTTTTATAAGACATGACGTGTCTTATACAATATCTGAAATTTGGATCAAGTTTTGGGAGGTTACACGACGTGTCTTTAATATAACATGACATGTTTCTACAAATATGGAGTTCTGCATTCAATTTCTGGACTGAGACACGAGGTGTCTTTATCAGTTTCAGCAAAATTATTTTTTTGAATGTCTAGATGATTGAGGAATGTCTTTATGGATGTTATAATGGCATTTTCTCCCCATTTTGATGCCAAATTGTTGTACCTACAAACCAAACCATAGAGCAAGTAAAGACAATAATAAAGATGGAAAATCTAGCATGATTAAGAGTGATTATTGAGTTAAAATGATTGGAAAACGCAGCCAAAAGTGGTCCAAAATATGATATAAAATGCACACATCAAATCCTCCTTAGCTTAAACCATTGATTGTCCTCAAGAAAAAAGAGAATAGAAACACAAATGAAGGAATTATCAAGTTTATGCATAGATCAAATGAACTGAAAGATGTGTATAAGACCAAACCAACCATGATCAACATGTTTATACTCATAGCCATCAATTCAACTTAAACACCAAAGAAAGATATTTTTAGTTCAAAAGGGTCGGTCACAATTAAATGAATCAATCAATTAAACAATACTAAGTAGAATTTGGATGACCAAGCCAAACAATTAATGGATGTGCAACTCAAACTCTCAACTATTAAGGATACAAATGATGAAATCTTAGTTAAAATTAACAATTTTAGTTGTACTCTCCTTCTTTCTAAAAAATGATATGATAATGGATTATGGATTCTGACACTCGGCTACTAATGTAGGCTTATGCACACATGGAGTGTCAGTTGGGATATTTTACCCTCTTTTAAGACATACCACCTAACCATCATGGCCAGATCAGACTTACACTAGGCTAGCATGATATGTGGGTGGTTTAGCCATCTTTTGTGGGTATGAGAGTGAGATAAGACAATAGAAATTTTAAATTTTTCCAAAATGTAGGAGAGTCAACTAAATTGCAAGATTAGCTAGATTTCATTCATTTATTTTGAAAGTTTTTCAGTGAAAGAGTGGTTGAAAATGCACTAAGAACTTAGCAAGGGCATCCTGTATTCTAAATGATGTTGTAAAGTTGATTTACTCACAAAAATTGAAACCATTACATGTTTTAAGCAATCAAGGATGTGAAAGATGAATATTCAGGCTAGAAGCATACACCAGAGTTAAGCACATGTTGATGGCCAAAAGGTTTCATTTGATTAATGCATGCAATTTCTCCAAATGATATTTCTCAATAAAAGAGGACAATTAGTTAAGCATAGGAGTTCAAACCACATACAAAAGATAAGATTCATATCATATTAGATTTTCCATGAGAAGAGAAGAACTAGAAACAACAACTATAAAAAAAGATAATAAAAAGGAAATAAAACTACACTACACTACTGGCCGGTTGCTCTCCCCTTAAGCTTGAAATTTGCAGTGTCCTCACTACATATAACAATCTCAAGAGGATTGCAACCGATTACCTCATCATGGCAGAGTTGTCAAGGTAGAAGGCATGTGCTCTGATTTGAGGCTGGAAATTGTTGCGACATAGATCTACGCCTCTTTGTCAGTCTAGTTTTTATTTGGGACAAAGATGTACACTTATGATTTGTAGTAGGAATAGTCTTATGTACAAAAATGTTGTTTGTCCCTTCATTCTCTTCTTTAAAATAGCTAGAATCAGATTCAAAAAGAATTTTCTAATCACCAAGAAACATGCCAAGGCTTTGTGGGAAAATGATATTTATCTTGCTTGAAGAACCATCCTGTGGAGTATGTGTAGATTTATTCTTTTGAGCTGCATTATCATTACTTGCATTGGAGTCAACACCTTCACATGATATTGTGTTTGATGCTGAAGAAGATTCTCCTATAGAAGCTCCACTCCTCAAGGTAACTAACGTGAATGTCTCCTTTGAATTCATCTTTAGTTGGTTAGGCAAGGAACTAGAAGGTGATTTTTGATTGGCAAGAGCTATTTGATTCTCCAAAATCCTAGTCTTAGTGGCAATCCCATCCACCTTAGAAGAAAGTTGAAAAATAACATCCTTTAGCAGCTCCTTTTGTTGGTGAAGCTCATCATTTTGCTGAATTTGAGTTGAGACAAATGTCTCAAGCATGGACTCCAAACTCGGCTTGGGCTGCAAATGTTGTTGTTGCTGGATGAAATTGCAGCTGACATTGTTGTTGAGCTCTGATATCTCTTCAATTTGTGATGGTGTGACAAAACATGAAGAAGGAGTGTGTCCTACTACTCCACATTCATCAAAAATTACTTCAGTGGCATGATTTCCAAAAATAGAGCTTGAAGAAGATAGTTGGCTGCTCCACTCAAGACTCCATTGGCAATGATTAAGTGCCATGTCTTCAATAATGGCATAAGCGTCTCTATATGATTTGTTCATTAAAGCACAATTTGTAGCAGCATTAATAAATATCCTTGTATTGTAGAATAAGACAATTGCTCAAACCATGGTGTGGACAAAGACATTGAAGGTATTTGAACCTTTCCCATGTGTCATACAAGGTCTCTCCATGCCTTTGGGAAAAATTGACGAGTTGACTCCTCAATTGTGTGGTTTTGCTTGGTGGAAAGTATTTGGCTAAGAAAACTTTGAGGAGTTCATCCCAGCTGTTGATGGAGTTTCTTGGCAAAGAATAGAGCCACACCTTGGCTTTATCTCTCAAAGAGAAGGGGAAAAGAAGAAGACAAACTACATTAGTAGAAACACCATCTATCTTGAAAGTGCTTAGCAAGTACAGAAATTCAACAACGTGGAGGTTTGGATCCTCCATTGGCGTCCCTCCAAACTAGTTCTATTGTATAATCTAGATAATTGTGGGATTGATAGAAAAGTCTTTTGCCTCGATCAGTGGGATATTGATAGCCCCATTGATTTTTGTAGCAACTGGAACAATAAAGTCTTTAAGGGGACAATCATCTTCCATTATTGGTCTTTCTTGTTGAGATGGATGCTTGGGTGAAGATGGTGGTGAAGACGTTCGTGATGATGTTTGTGAGTCCTATGGATCCGTTTGGGCTTCACTCATCCTTACTTTTCGAAGGTTGTAAACATTTTGCTCAAGTTTGAGGTCCAAAAATGTGGAAGGTTTAAGACTCCTTTTGGATCGCCTCATATAGTCCTACAAGTAAAGAAGGCGAGTGAAGTACAAGAAAGAAAATGGAAGATACAAAAACAAGATAACGATGATGATCATGATGGAAAGAATGATGGTGGTTATGACAGGTAGTGGGGTGATCTAGTCTTGTTTACAATTCAACACTTCTTACTCTAACAAAAATACCAATGCTCCCCGGGAACGATGCCAAAAACTTGTTGGCTGTGTGTGCAAGTTTTAATATTTGTAAACTTGAATACTACCCCACAAGTATACATGTGTGTATAGTATTATCGAGGTCATCCAAGGAGTAGAGTACTGTTAGGCGCAAGAGTATTGAACTTCAACAATCTAGATCTTTTTAACAAGAGAGATTTTGTTATGTTAACTAAGCAATTAAAAGGAAATGAACTAAAATAGAAAAAACTTGTATTAAGGATCAATTTGGATTAGAGATTCTTGAGGATAGGGTTTCACATCCACATCATAACATGAAGAACAACAAAGATCAAGAACACTAGCAATAACACAAGGGAGGCATGTATCCTACACCCACCTCCCGGTAGTGTAGAATAGTCCTAACTTTGTATACCACTCCTGTTGATATACTTAGATTCGGACCACAAACCTTTGTTCCCCAACACATCCAAGAACTCCTGTGGTTGAGGTAGTGCAGCTAATGTACATCTCCTTACTCCTATGCACATCTTCCCAGATCATACAAAGAGTAGAAATCATACATACAAAGTGGCTAACAAAGCATGTAAGAGGAATTAAACACCGATGAACCTTAGAACAGTGAAACAACTAGCATTATATATAAAATTCATGTTCAATAATGTTATGACATGAGATTTATCCTCCATACCCAAGAACAAGAGTTCTACTCATTGATGGCTATAGAAAGTAGATAGAAATAGTAGAAAGTGGTACTAGACATCATAATAGATTTGGATGTCTGTAGACGAAGGAAGATAGACTTGGAACTCCGGTCAAGGAGTCACAAATCTATCCTTTCTACTGGAAACTCTCCTGAAAGCTTCACTTCTGGATGGAGAGAAGAGAACGATGGAGATCCTTGCTGTAATTATTGGAGAAGAAGGAGGAAGAAGTTTTTCTCCCAAGAAACCAACTTTTCTCCCTTAGAATGCCTCCAACTCCTCCTTGCTATCCCTCACTTTATTCCCACTCCAAAAGGTTCCAAATAGTCCATAATAACTGTCCTAAGACTGCTTGGGGCCGTATATATAAGTGTGAGACAGTTAAATTTGTGTTTGAGTGAAATCTACAGGTCACATGACGTGTCTTTTATAATACACGACGTGTCTTATACAATAACTGAAGTTTGGATTGAGTTTTGGGAGGTTACACGACGTGTCTTTAATAAGACACAATGTGTCTTTAATAAAACATGTCATGTTGTTGCAAATATGGAGTTCTGCATTCAATTTCTGGACTGAGACACGAGGTGTCTTTAATAAGACACGTCGTGTCGTAATTAAGACACGGGGTGTCTTTATTAGTTTCAGCAATATTAATTTTCTGAATGTCTAGATGATTGGTGAATGTATTTATGGATGTTATAATGGCATTTTCTCCCCATTTTGATGCCAAATTGTTGTACGCACAAAACAAACCATAGAGCAAGTAACGACAACAATAAAGATGGAAAATCTAGCATGATTAAGAGTGATTATTGAGTTAAAATGATTGGAAAATGCAGCCAAAAGTGGTCAGAAATATGATATAAAATGCACACATCAGTAAGTAACTATACTATCCTAAGCAAGCTTAGAAAATAAGGTGGGTTTTACAAATTATAGGAAGATTGGGCCGTTTGGGGGAATGGCACAAGAATCCAATTTGGGGGTTAATATAATGTGCAAATCCTATATTTTCATTCTAGATTTTCCGAACCAAACAATATAGTCAAATGCAATGAAATAGCCCTAGATTATTGGTTGTTCATGGATAGGATAGAGTGTGGGAGGGGAATTACACCCTTTCACCCCCTATCTAGCCTTACAAGGCTCAATTAGACCAAGGTCTAGGTGGGATTTCTATTGGAATCAACAATCTAAGTTTCTTGGGTAAGGGTTATTAGGGAAATTGAGAGCCAAGGGTAGGAATGGAGAGTGGATATTATGGTATTTCACCTCATGTTACTCACCATATAGCATTTAGAAAAGTCTAGGCAATTGTACTAATCAACCTTACACTAGCTACTTAGATCTCACACTTAGTTGTAGGAGGATAGATTTGTATGTAGGAATATAGAGTACTAGCTAGGGATCCACTGATTGGACCTAGGAGCAATTCCTAAGATAGCCACATACAATTCATTTTCCCCTAGAATCTAGGTGTGTTCAAGCTTCACATAATAAGCAATTCATGTTTAGAAGCATAAATCACAAGTAGAAATAGTGGGAAATAAGATAGAAGAAAGAGACAATCCTCATAGAATGAAATTATGTTTATTACAAGTTACATCACCCCAACATGGTATCAAAGTAACATTTTATCCCCCCCAAACAACCCACCAAGAGGGCTTACCTACTCATAATCAAACAAAATAGCAAAAAGGAAAGAAGAAAGAGGAAGAAGGCCATGGTAGCTCGTGGAAGATCCTCCTTCTTCACCTCCTTGCTATATAAGATGAAGCACCTCCCTCCAAGGTAGGAAATGGCATGAATGGGTGAGGCTTGGTGGTGAAAACCCTAGAAAGCTAGAGTTTTTGGGTGGAAATGAGGTGGATATGGAAAGGGGTAGGTAGGAGCTCTTGAATGCAAAGGGGATTGCAATAAAAGCTCTAGGGAGTCTAGAGTGTATGTAGGAGTAGCTAACCTCATGCTACACCTACTCCCTATGTATATATAGGTGGTGGGGAATCAGTTGATTTAGTGGGGGCAATGTAGAAATTTTAGTGCAGAAAAATTATAGGGTTTGGGTGATAGCACGATTGTTCTGAGAGTGAGTGGGAATGGTCATGGTAGAAGGGAACAACTGTGGTGGAAGAACGGAATGAACATCATAATTTTTGGCTTTTGGGTCTGCCAAAATGATCATTCTAGCCAGCACAGCCACTCTAGGCTCTAGCCAGCACATGCCTGCTGGCTAGTACAAGCCTGTTGGGATCTGGCCAGCACGAGCATGCTGGGTAGCATAGGCCTGCTGAGATTTTGGGTGATTGTTTTGAAGGTTCTTCTGATTGGGACATGTCCCAGAATGACCATTCCATGGTAGCACAATTGTTAAGGGGTCCTTCCCTTGCATTTGAGTCTTGAACTTTGTCATCCATGGAGGTTATTGCTTCAATACATTCTTTGGTCACTTTGGGTAAATTGGGAGTCATTTTGACTTCATTTTAGACTTCTCCAAGAAAGGGGAAACCCTAGATTCAACCTTCCTCTACCTCTTCCATCGATTAGTGGTCAAAGTACCTACAAAATATGCAAAAAACATCCATAAGTGCATTTGATATAAAATACACATTAGGGGAATTAACTTGCATTCTATCATGTTTAGATGTGATTAAGATGCAAAAAGACACAAGATGGAGCCCTAAAATAGGACCACACCACCACCCCAAACTTAGAACTAAATGGGCTTAAAAGTAACTAAATGAATGTGTTCCACCTCTCTCCTCTCCACTTTCACAAACCAATCATGAAAAGAGCTTTGAGAATACAAACTTCAAATATAGGACATAGAATGCAAAATCAATCTATATGGCTTTCATGTAGATCCAGGTAGACCGTTTCATGATGGCGTTAATTAAAGATGACTAGGAGTGTTGCTTCACTTTCATGCATTCAATATTATGCTTCAAACCACACAAAGTGACCCACGTGGCTGTGGAAAAGGGTGATGTGAGCTAGGTTTGAGGTTAGATAGCTCAATGGGTATGAAATAGAAGAAAGCATTACAATAAGAGATTGGGTGCTATAACACTCATCTTTTCTTTGTTTAGATGCTCTTACCTAGGAGCATCTTTTATTTCCTTTTCTTCCTTTTTTTTCTTTTCTTTTATCCTCAAATTATGTAAGGCATATGGTGGTGAGAGTAAATAGATGAGATATAGATATGACCACCCCAAACTTTTGGAGGTGGCCAAGGCCGAATATATGCACTTTGGCATCCTTTCATGACACAAAGGGGTAAGAAGATGATGAAAGGAAAGTCAGGTCAAAGTGGGGTCACCAGTGTGGTTCTACACATAATATTTCATGAATGAAAACTATTCCAACACTTCATCAAATAGTATCACACCACATGAGTGAAAAACATGACATTCATATTTCTATCATGTGATTCAATAGGCCCTAAGCGTTCATACTTGCTCAAATCATAATTCAACCAAATAATTCACAAAAATAAGAAAGGTGATTCACATGTAAAAAGTCAACAATCAAGGCCATTTAGAAATAAAATAGAGAAACTTAGCATGTAGTTGTCATAGATAATCACTTTTAGTTAAAAAATTGGAGATTCAGTTGAAACATGCTTTTAGACAAGAAGTTCCAAATTTGGGCAAAATTGGCCAAAATGGTGCCAACTTACATTTTAATCACATCCAAACCTACTTTTAAGGAATTTATATCATAAAGCAGAAAATCCTAACTAAAACACACAAAAATTACCTGAAATCTACTTGAGATGCAATGCATGAGATGGAATGGCAAAAAGAGCATTTTGTTTTGAAAAATTATGCAAAAATGCATGAAATTAAACTACATGGTATGGATGAATGCAAAACAAACACACAAAGTTAGGATAGACAAGTATAAGGGTTAGTCAACTGTTTTATCATCTCGACAAAAATGTAGAACACAGTGCATAGAGAAAAATGAGGTAAAGGAAGGGATTACCGCCCTACCACCCCAAACTTTTAAATCATGTTGTCCCAACATGAAATAGAAGTTTTAAACTTCCTTCCCTTATTGAGCTTCTCAACAACCTTGTCACACCTCAAGATTGAAACCATCTTCACTTGCTCATGGGGAGGAGAGGGAGCATGTGATGGTTGTAGTGGTGGTGATGGTCTTTGGTGTGGTGGGTTAGGACTGTGAAGGATGTAGGATGGTTCTTGTGGAGGTGGTTGGTAGGGGGTGGTTCTTGTGGTTGATATTGTGGTGGTGGTTGTGAGGTCTATTGGAAGTTGTATGAACATTGAGGAGGTGGTGGAGCATAAGGGATAGGGGGATCATGATATTGTTGCAAGGTAGATAGTTGCCCTTTTAATGGAGTATAGATGCCTTAAGGAGCACCCATAGAAATAGTTGTAGGGAAATAGGGCGACAGAATAGGCATCAAAAACAAAAATTTTATTACCATATTCCCCATAAACCAACGTATCACGTCAACAACTATGTAATAGAAAGGATGGTTTCAAGGATATACCTGGTCTTGGAGTAAGTCTGGGGACATATTCCTCATCATTGTAGATGCATAACTGTCATCTAATTGCTCTTGGACGGTGTTTGTACAGCTTATGTAATCTCACTACATACTGCAGGCTGACGTTGTCCTCCAAGCGACAGACAATGACCTCCTACCTATAGAGTAGTCCACACAGACCATCGAGAACTCCACATTGCACTATTAGAGCCTAAAGGAAGGAGTTGTCCCCTTCTGCCGACGTACTAGTCACTGACATGCTCTCCCACAAATGATCCTCAGTTGTTCTCTCCCTCGCTATCCCTCCCTTTAACATGTAGGACTTACTTGGGCTCTCTATTGGTTACCACAACCAGAGAGGACAAAAATTGTCAGAGTAAATGATTCTCAATTGTGTGTCTTGGGAAGCCCCCAATACCCCTCTATTTATAGTAGAGGCTAGGGTCAGGGTTCTCAATTAGTGTGGGAGTAGAAGTGCCCAAAATCATCAATGTTTTAGAACATGCAAACTACGAGATAGTCATCTCGCACAGTTTCCTATTCTGAATCAAATTGGCAATTAGAATCCAATTAATGCACAACAAGACGTCAACACTAATCCTTGATCTAATCGAATTTCCTCATGAATTGGGCATCTTGCTCAAGCGAGCCAGTCATCTCACGATCATGAACCGTTCATCTTGCTCATGTGAGATGATCATCTCATGTCCATCACACAAGATGTCCGTCTCGCTCATGTGAGATGGTCGTCTCATGCCCCAGTTCCAGAAGAACTCAACCAATTCAGTTTCTAATCAACTTGACACTCCAAACAGTGAGTCCAACACTTGAACTTGATGATTTTGAGTCCAATTAGTTGATCTGGAAGCATTCGACACATACAAAAGGGTTTGGATTGCTGACGTGGCAAGTCAATGAGGGCATCTCCATCAATTAGGCTTAACACCCTATTTGGGCCCAGTTAGGCTAAAAAATGAGTTACAAAACATGATAAAATGGAGATTAATTTGTAACTTTTTAAAGGCCATATCTTGAGCTAGGATGGTCCAATTTAAGTGATTTTTGCGCCATTGGAAATATAATGAGAAGATTTACAACTTGAGATACATTAAAGATTATTTTGATGACATTTATTGGATTCAAACTAATTTGAAAGGTGATTACATGATAATGACTTGAAGCGTTGGTCTAAAAGCATTTTGAGTGTTATCACAAGATACATGCACATAAGACACATAAATGAAGCATCAAAACATTTTTAATCATGAAATTGAGGGCTAGGGTGAGGATTTAGTGCAAGGATGCAACACACATACATATATGAAGAGAGAGAAAAAGTACAGATTATGACATTAAGGTTCTTGGGACAACTACAAATCAATCCCAGATTATATTTTCTTTTATTTTAGCAGAACACTCTATCATTGAACTTGTATGAAAATGCCATTTGTCATAGTCAAAACTCCTTTAAAATAAGAAAATTTAACGTGTTGTCTAAAATAAGTTATAGAGCTACAATTAAAATTTCAGATCATTTAGAGCTACATAAGTATAATTAAAAATCGAACACTACACTGCTATACTACAATCTACATCATAGTCGGTCGAATCGAAATTTGACTAACCAACAAATTTGAATAACATCAAAAAAATTCTGATAATTTGCACTAACACGTGTATTTGAGTCATCCAAGCCATATCTAAAATTAAAATAAACCCAAGTTACATTTAAAAAAGATCATTAACTAAATCACTGTATTTATCACATTTTGTGTTACTAGTTATCAAACTCCTAATTTTTGGCCGACTAGGGCTTTCACTTCTCAAACCCTAATTGTTCAAAATAAAAGCATGCTTAGAATCCATCATTGTGTTTAAGACATCATAATTAGAATATCATCATTAATCAAGCTTAAACAATGAGCACTCTGGTTAACATGTAATCATTTCAAATGAACCCTAACTACGCTAAGTTGGAAACTTGTCATTGCAAATTATCTCCCTTGTTAGGATTTTGTCCCAAAATCCAAGAAAAGGTACATAAGAATATAATATCATCTAATCATGTATCTCTCTTAGAATCTTATTGGGATGATTTATAGTTTATCATTCTTTCATATTACATCATTTTCTTGCTTCTTGATTTTTTACATTAAAATTTGATCATATATGTATTAGAAGCATGATTTATCTTCTGCCATCATCATATCTCTCTTTGATTATTACATTCACTTATTTGAAAGATCTTGTTAATACATTACTAACATGAAATAATTCGCATACCTTCCATATTCTTTTGAAATTGTATTAAGTATCTCATGCAGGTAAATATTCAAAAAATTATATCTTGGTCATGTTAGCTCTAAATGTAGACATCCAATATAGCGTTTTGATAAAAAAAACGAGATCTACCATATAAAATACTTACATATCATGTTTATGCTCTTAGCCCACTGACATCTCAAAATGCTTGTTTTGATGTCCTTTGAAGAGGTTTTAACCTATTTGATGCATGCTCTTAATCTTTGATGCCCAAAAACTTTAATATTAGCTTCAGATCAGTAATTTGAATAACCTTATGCATAAATATTCTAAGTTCATCCATCCTTGAACCCTTTAATTGTCTAATGTTTCTTTTATGACCTAAAATGGTATTTTAATGTTAAGAACTACTTCCTCAATGCTTAACCTTGTTGGATGTTCCTCAACTCCTCATGCTTGGCCTAAATCAGTAAATTTTTCTTACATGTTTAAGAAAGATTCGAACTTGTCCATGCTATCATACTAATTTGTCTTGATGATGTACTTTGAACCTTGAAACATACCTTTTAAGGATACTTTGATGTTGAAACTCAATTTTAGCTCACATGTGGGTCTTCTAGGTCTAACATGATCACATGCACTCCTAACTTAGTAACTTATCATGCTTTGTGCACCTTAATAACTTGTAAATCATGCATGTTCTCTAAGATGATTAAATGTCCTAATCTTGAATTGAAATGTGATCTAGTATGCATGTTGATAACTAGTCTCCAATATTGTGCAAATCTTGCCCTAATGATCATCCATATTATATAATGGTCTCAAATCAGTAGCTCAGATATGTTTATGATGCCTAACTCAAGTAGACCCCATCTATACTCTAACGGATACCTTATTGCATGATTATGACTCAAATGACTAGTTTGACTACATTTCTTAAATCATATGATCACTCCATATAAGATCATAAAATCCTAATCTCATGATCCCTAATATTAGTTGGGATGTGTCACCCTAAACTCTAGATGAATCCATGATGCATGATGCAACTTGATAATGAACTTGTATGACTAGTTGAGTTGTTGAAAACAATGTTGAAGGAAATGAGTACCTAGACTTAACTGACATATCCAACCCCCATGTCAATGATAAATGGACCTAATTTTGATGATGTTAATCAAATTGTAATTATTTGAAATGCTAGGATCTCTATATTGACTCAATCGTTGAGATCTAGTCAAGCTTGCTATATATGGTTTTCTTAATCAAAATGGTTAATATTGTGTTCCAATCAACGTATGCTTTATCCTCCTTTTGGCCAAACTAGTGGTATTGAACTTGCTTATATGATTGTATGCTTATACTGCTTGGCTTTATATACTTGTTTGAGCTACTTGTTCCCTATGATTAATACGTTCATTTTACTTGAAATATGTTGAAAAAACCTTGAACATCATTGAACTTGTCCATTATACCAACCTTGTGCACCTGCCTGAATTCTCGGGGTAAGGGCACAAGGCATGTTGAAAATAGGGTTAGCTCTTTGACTTAGGTCTTGAGGTCCCTCACGCATATTAAAGGGTTAGCTAATCTTGAGCACCCTTACAAACCCTTCCTTTAAGAAAGTTGGCCAATGGCCATATATTGTTGTTTAAGTATAATTGAAACACACTTAAACCACACTTGCATGCTAATAAGAAAGTCTTTCGTGGTGCTCATTTCTTTCTTGCTATTATATCGACTTTTTCCAAGAATATATGATCACTTAACATGTGATTTTATGTATGCCACCTGATACGAGTAAACTACATGTCAAACACAAGTGTACGTATCAATGTAATATAAGACTTAAGAGGCATGAATGTATAACTCAGGGAAATGTTAATCCAAAAACTACTACTAACTGTAATGCGATCAGCTAGGTGGATGAATATCTGATTGAAGGTTTGATTATCTAAAGTAGAAAATAAATATAAAATTACAGTTTTTGATCTCAATTGGAGTGAATTCCTTAGGATTACAGTTTCACCTCAGTAACTTGCAATTAACATCATAACATTAATAAACATCTCTCCTAACCCTGGACTAAGAGACCTGTAGCAAGAATTACTCACTCTTATGCATAATTCACTACCTAATCTAATACCAATCCCACTCTTGTATTGATTGTGTTATTAGTTAGGTGCTTTACTGAATACTCTGGGTAATATCTTCACATTCATAAGCCACCTTTATCAAAGGGTGATATAAAACATGTACTTCTATGAATTTTCCAACCTTTAATTCCCTCTTTCAAAGTAATTATAGGTCTAATTTACTACCTATAGTGATCAAGCATGGAGAGTTCATTATATTTTCATAGAAACAAGTCTAGAAATGAAAAGAAATTGATATATTAATACATAAAAGTTAATTACGATGCATAACTGGGCTACTTCCAGGTCCTAAGGAACAAGGGGTTTAGCACCGTATGATTTCCATTATCAAGTACATGGGAGAGAAGAAGAAAAACATGGGAAACATTAGTAAAACTAAAGAACCCATGAAGAAGATGGTCTGGATGATCCCCTCGGATGAACATGACAATTTTTTACCTTCAGCTACAAATCCATCCTCTGGAGGTGCCTGAATCTCCCAGAACGGGGCATTCTTCTTCGCTTTCTCCTCTCCTTGCTCTCAGCTACCATCCAACAAAATAGGATGAAATTATTAAGTCTGGCCAAAACCCCCCTAAGTCATATAAGTAAATCAAGGTGTCATTAATTGCCAACTGTTAGATTAAACTTGATTTTCATATCTACCTGATCCCACTGTGTCGGTAGTACCGACTGGTTGTCAGTTTTACCAACACCTTCGATAGTTGCAGCCACTTGTGGGGTTGTCAGTACTACCGGGTTGATGTTGGTAGTACCGATATTTCTCACAAAATTCTAATTTTTACCTGTAAGGATGTCATTAGTATCGACTTTTGGGTTGATACTATAGAGTCTTCTCAATTTCCATATGTCCCAAACTGAGCATGTGTCAGTAGCACCGACAACAAAGTCGGTAGTACCGAGCTGTGTAGATTCTTGTAAATTTACCTGAAATCCACAAAACCCAAACACAAGCTCTTAAATAATATGAAATCATTCAAGAATTATAAAATTACATTTATTTGATGCAATGAAGTATCACAGACTAATGATAGTGAATAATAAACAAATTAATATGAAAAAATAATTAGTGCACATAAATCAATAATAAGTAGCATGTGAAAATGACAATTATACGGTGCATCAAACTCTCCTAAGCTTAAATGTTGCTCATCATCAAGAAAAAAAATATCATATCTATTTGAGACAAGTTATCAAAAGGACATAAAATATGAATTTCATTTCTCAATCATCCCCACCTGGCGGTCCCAAACTGGCCTTAACAATCAACTACTTTTAAGTGACCAAAAACATCCACAAAAGATGTCTACCCTTAGATCAAGGAACACTATCAAGAGAGAAGTTAATATCAAGGACAATCAGACATTCTCTTGGTGCATCATGCGATCCCCTATTCTACATTTCTCTTTCCTAGCTACTAACCAATTGGAAGCAATTCTCCTTATAAAAATGAATGAGGAGAATAATCATTTAGGTGGCCTACCAATAAGAGAAATGGATGGTAAGAAATAGGTGACTTATGAAGATGCACAAGTATTATATGAATTATTTATGCAAAAATAAAACATGATGAACCTATATGGTGAAGATAATGAAAAAATGCATGAATCCTAGTGGCTAATATTATTGGGTGGAATGATGCATGTATCAAAAATTTCATCAAATGGATGAGAGTGAGGTACAAAAGATAATACATCATATATGTGTTTCCATATTTTTATGAAGATTTTAGGGCATCCTTTCTCCCCCTTTATTTCAAAACCTTTATTTTTTTTTTCATTGACCTGCTATTTTAGCATGATGGAAAATTATACTTGGGATTCACTTACATATCTCATTCATTTTTTTCTTCTTTATTTTTTTCTAAGGGTATGGATGTGTATCCTTGCATTCTTATTTTAGAGGAGAACAGTGTAACCACATGATATAAAAATGAATGATGAAAAATGCATGCAATCTCCATGTAATTGTTAAGCAACTAGATTGATATGCACATAAATTGTTTATGCATATTTTTTATCTAATGCAATTAAAAAGAACTAACTATCATGTCACCTATTATGCCATGCAATGCAAACAAGGGGAAATGATTTAGATTACTTTATCATCAAGGTGGTGAGTCAAAATGAATGGAAAATGGGTGGAATCACATAATTAAGAGACAATGCCTTTCATGAACTATGATATGTCCCTCTCTAATGACCTGTGTACATGGTAAACTTAGGATTTCTTTCTTAAATTTCAATTTAAGTTCCCATTGATTGTTTGATCAATTTAGGATCAAACAACATCTTCATCCACATTACATGAACAATTAAGATGTCCATTCATATCAAATGTCCTTAAACTAACTTGCCCATACATTTCCTCTAGGTGACACAAATCAAGAAATTTGCAACTAAGCCAAAGATTTTATATTTTATATTTTAATTTTCATTGCAAACACCTGAAAGCACATGACATTGATAGGAATCATATATTAAGCTCAACTTTTACACTAGATAGATCGTGGATCTTGCAACTTAGAAAAATAAAAACTAAAAAACAAATAAATACTAAAAGAAGACTAAGCATAGAGCTGTTCCAACACCTCACTAAGCTTGAACTTGACTATGTCCGCATAGTCAAAATTCTAACTTAAGAAGTGGAAGAATGGTACCAATCAGAAGGGTGGTATTGGTGGTTGTGGCGTGGTAGGATCAAAGGGGTCAGAACGTCCCCTAAAAACTCAGTGACTATTGTGACATTTTTGGAGGTTGTGGATAACCACTAAAGTAGCCCTGGATCCAATAATTGTCAAAGAACGACTGATGGTAGCCCTCCATACACTGCATGCGTGTGTGCAAGTTTCCTTGGTTGGACAAGAGAAGTCGCTTGTTCTAAAAAATCACATGTTAGTTGTACTTGAGACGTCCTTGGACATCATGGATGCCCACCAATGTAGACGTCTGTTGTTCTTGCCCTTATTGTATCTCCCACAACATTTCATACATGCCCGCCATTGAGTACGGGTCATCTTCCTGTGAAGGCGATGGAGCTGAAGCACCAGAGGCTCCATGTGTGTGAAGGTGCTTGCGTGAGACCAACCTCCTCATGATAGGTATGGTGGGTTCCACCTCATCCTCTTCCTCTTGCTCCTACTATTATTCTTCCTCATCATTGTCTTCTTCTATATCTTCCTATGAAGAGTTTTCTGTAAGCCACCTCATGAGGTAAAGTCCTTACAAGTTGAAGAACGAATATGAGAGATCCCTCTCCTTGTATTGGGTACCCACTATACAACATGTGTACATTGTCCCCTGGCATATGATGAGGAGGTTTGATCTCTTGAAGTGCTTCAGGTCCAACTTGGGAGTAGCCTTCAAGATCTTCCTATAGAGAGATAAAGGTTAAGGTGTAGCGCTATCGAAGTGATCACTCCTTCAAAATGGATAGGAGGAGCCCTCTGCACCAATAGCTTTATGCCCATCATATGCTAGAGGAAGAAAGAACCAAATTCCACATTCTTTCCTCCCAATTGTAGCAATTTGTAGAGGAAGTAGAGGTCAACATGTTGAGTTTCTCCTAACCCTGGATTGAGTTTGCTAAGATGGTGTTGCTGATGAGGCGATGTAGGATGTGAGTAAAAGGGTGCTCTATGTCGGTGATGGAGTTTGTGTGCCAGATAATATGGTAGCCTTTTGGCACCTCTGCTAAAAGTTCCCATACATTCTTCACCCATCGACCACCCATTGATGACATTGAACTACATCAACGTCAGATGAAAGTCGGTGTTGAAAAGAAGAAAGTTGATGTGGCCCTCCATACATCTATCCCCATGCTCGTGGATGATGCATATCTCCATCAAGGCTAGGAATTCACAGACGAGCTCCAGAAAAGTGAGACAATCACTGAAGCATGGATAATGGCCCACCAACCCTTGACACTCGCATACTTGGCAATATTCTCGATGAAGCCCAAGGAGGAAAGGAATACACAGTATCCATATTGTGTTGTGATAACCTCCCTCTTCATCAAGTCCTCCTATATCTTCTTCACATCAACGTTGGGATGGGTGATGCAGCTTGGTTTTAGAATCAACTCGGTCTGCCCATATGATGAAAAACACCTCTCCTGGATGCCATCACTAGTACAAGAAGGCAATGGAGAGAAAGATGCTCAGAGTAGACTCTGAATGCTCGAGGATGGTTTCTCAAACTTGCTCGGAGGAGGTGTGAAGATGGTGTGAAGAAAAACTAAACACAACCAACATGTGAATCACACGTTAGTATTATAGACTTAGAATCAGTAGTACTAGCTTTTTCTCCATAATCTGTGTGACTCGATAGTAGATGGCGGTACCTATGGCTCTGATTCATCAATCTCAGTAGACGCAGATTGCCATGTGTCAGTAGTGCCATCATAATTTGATAGTAGTGACTTGTGCGATAGATCAATGCTACCGACATTCAGATGCAATGAATCTCGATCTTTGATGGTGCTCCCACAGATTCTATGTCTCCCAGTGTTACAACCTCAATTTTGCATATGTTTTCATAATTGAAATGTAATGATTTTATGAATATGGACTTAATTGAAAAGGACAAACAGTAAAGTGGCACATTGTGAAAATAAGAATTAAAGTGCAAGGAGGATTAGTTAGAATAGATTCCAGCTGTGGATAGAAGTTAGATATCCAAGTTTTCAAAAGGTATGCAAAGTTTTATTTTATTCTAGCCTTTTAGTATAGTTTGATAGAGTTTTATAATTATTATTGATTATTTGTCGAACCTTTGATCTGGTTAATTGGGATAACAACTCTGACCTCTTGGTCTCCCTTAATTGGGGGTTACTAGGAGGTAGGGTCGTTACATTTGGTATCAGAGCCAGGTTCCTTCATGGCGACAAGCCACATGCATGATGACAAGCCACATGCAACTTCATCTTAGGCATCCAAAGTACTACTGCAACTTACTATCTTCGTAGTACCATGGTGTAGGGTGAACTTACAATCATCATCTCCTGTATGTCATGATTCCTCAAGGTTGGTTCGTCTGAAACCCTAAAACACTCTAGTCGTGGGTTTCATCACCTTCTTTTCCACAGAAGTGTATATGAGGTTCTACAACCATCCTTCTATCACAACAAGCCCTAGGCTGGCTAACCAAGCAACCACTAACTCGATCAACAGATCTTGTTACATTTGAGAAGCGAGAGAGTACTGTTAGGAGATAGATCTAGTTGAACTACACATAAGAGAGATGGTTCAAAGGTTCTTGAGTATGACCTAAAGATTCACTTCCATGAGGTGGAAGTAGATACATGAAGAACTCGATCTTAGTACAACTTATCACCCCTAACTAATGGTTAGCATGATCCAGACTAGAGGGTTTGATGAGAGCGTGTGTGCTCATTCAGGGTGATATATGGGGATAGTTCTCATCCTATGAAAGTTGTGATGATAGCCACCATAGCCAGTATCGGGATGTAAGAAGGTCTGTAAGGGAGGTTGTGTCGGTCACCGCTTCATGAAGATGATGTCAGTGGAAAGACCTTGTGAAGGTCACAGAGACCACAGTGAGTGCAGATGAAGTCGCTGTGATCATGCGATGGCTGAGAAAGCCCAGGGGCGACATGAGTCGTGAGCTGATGCGAAGCAGACTGACATGCAGTTCACTGTGGGAGAATATGTGATATGATAATCTAACCCCTCTGAGCTATAGCTGAGAAAGCTGAGTCCCCGATACATGGGTCCATTTTGGGATGGATTGGTGGAGATGGTTGTGTGTAGCCTTACCCCTCAAGATGACGTGATGTATGATGTGTTCCACGAGTCCAATCTAGAGCACTATGTGAGATACCCGAGCCATGTGCTGAACCATGAACCTATCAAGCTTTGAGAGAGATGCTGAAATGTCCCGAGTTACCTACGAGGGTATGAGATACCAAGGTGAGAGAGAAATCAGATGTAATAATATAAGATGATGAAGGTTCTTGGGAAGCACCATGGAGAGGGTAAATCCACATGGGAGCCATGATGGACATGAGGAAGTCTTATCCTGCTTGTTTGTATGTTTGATGTAATTTTGAGGGAAAAATTCCTATAAGAGGGGAAGGATGTTACAACCTCAATTTTGCATATGTTTTCATAATTTAAATGTAATGATTTTATGAATATGGACTTAATTGAAAAGGACAGACAGTAAAGTGGCACATTGTGAAAATAAGAATTAAAGTACAAGGAGGATTAGTTAGAATAGATTCCAACTGTGGATAGAAGTTAGATATCTATGTTTTCAAAAGGTATGCAAAGTTTTATTTTATTCTAGCCTTTCAGTATAGTTTGATAGAATTTTATAATTATTATTGATTATTTGTCGAACCTTTGATCCAGTTAATTGGGATAACGGCTCTGACCTCTTGGTCTCCCTTAATTGGGGGTTACTGGGAGGCGGGGTTGTTACATCCAGTGTTAGTACTACTGACTTTTTTTCAGTAGTTCTGAGTCGTTCAAAATTCTCAGTGCTTTCGAGTGTGATTTCAGTGTTTCGAACTTGGGACTTCAATTTGCATCGGTATTACCGAGTCGATGTCAGTAGTACTAAGTCCTTATCAGTGAACCCGCCCCTTTTTCTACAAAAAGTCACTGCTACCGAACTGATGGTCAGTAGTACTAATTTTACTTGAATTTTTATTCGGCCTCCCTGTAATGTTGTCGGTACCACTGACTTGGTGGTTGGTAGTATCAAGTTTTTTTGTGAAACTCGATCCTTTCTCCTGTGACCTCGTCGGTACTACCGACTAATACTCACCCTACACACCACACAAACTGACTAGGGTACCTTTTCTACATTAAAAATAAAATAAAATGAAAACTAAAGTAATGAAAACTACAAATTAGAATTTGAAAGAGAAAAAATGATGGTTGGGTTGCCTCTCAACAAGCACCCTTGTTTTACATCCTAGGCTTGATGATCAAAGCACAAAGATTATTGAAGCTCAATGAGCTTCAAATCCTCTTCTTTCCTAATCACATCTCCCCCAAATTAGTGTTTAAGCCACTATCCATTGATAAGGAATGGGTCAGCCCCATTTCTTATCTCAACCACTCCATGGGGGAAAGACTTAAACACCTCAAAAGGCGCACTCCATCTAGACTTCATCTTATCGAGATGAAATTTCAACCTATAATTGAACCAAAGAACCTTCTCTCCCAGAGTGAAAACTCTATGTAGGATGTGGCAATCATGGATTTGCTTCATTCTCTCCTAATAGATCCTTGAGATTTCATAGGTATCAAACCTTAGCTCATCTAACTCATTCAATTCTAACATTCTCTTTTTTCCTATGTTGTCCAAATTATAGTTCAATTTTCTCAGGGTCCATTTAGCCTTATGCTCTAACTCCACGGGTAAGTGACAAGCTCTCCCATAAACTAACCTAAAAGGAGTGGTTCCTATAGGTGTCTTATAGGCTGTCCTATATTCCCGTAGAGCATCATTAAGCAACATGCTCCAAGTAGTCTTGTTGGTTGAGACGGTCTTCTCTAAGATTTTCTTAATCTCCCTATCAGACACTTCAACATGTCCTTGATTTTGGGGTGATATGGAGTACCTACCATGTGTCTCACTCCATATTTGCTCAAAAGTGCACCAAATTTCCTATAGGTGAAATGAGATCCACCATCACTAATTATTAATTTGGGCACCCTAAAACTGCAAAAGAAGTGATCTTTCACAAACCTGCATACAACTTGGGCATCATTGGTGCGGGTTGGAATTTCTTCCACCCACTTAGGTACATATTCAACTGTAAGTAATATGTATAAATTAGAATTCAAAGACACAAAAGGTCCCATGAAATCAGTTCTCCATAAATCAAACACTTCAATCTCTTGAAAAACATTTAAGGGCACTTCATGTCTTTTTCAAATATTACCTACGCGTTGACATGAATCACAATGAAGCACAAAGTTATATGCATCTTTAAAAAGTGTAGGCCAATAGAAACCACATTCTAAAACCTTGCCTACAGTCTTAGAACTAGGATGATAAACCCCAATAGGTAAGGAATGACAATGTGCCAAAATACTTTCAAACTCATAATCCGACACACATTTCCTCAGAGTACCATCCCTACACCGTTTGAGCAAGAGGGGAACATCCAAATGTAATTCTTCAAAGAATGGTGGAATTTATTTTTCTCATGATATCCCCAATCCTCTAAAAGCTCTCCACATGCCAAGTAGTTCACAATATTTGTGAACCACATATCTTATATTTTCATGGAAAAGAGCTGCTCATTTGGGAATTCTTCCACAATGGGTATATCTATATCTTTTTCATCCACCCTTTCAAGCCTAGACAAATGATCCACTAATAAGTTCTCAATTCCCGCTTTATCTTTGATTTCAATAACAAATTCATGCAGTAACTATATCCATCTAATC
Source organism: Alisma plantago-aquatica (assembly GCA_963693085.1). NCBI lineage: Eukaryota > Viridiplantae > Streptophyta > Magnoliopsida > Alismatales > Alismataceae > Alisma > Alisma plantago-aquatica. The sequence goes on along the minus strand of OY856411.1, from coordinate 1,442,483,458 downwards.
GACCTAGGCTTTGCATCCTTTTTCTACCACAAATATTTAATGGTTTCATGATCTGTCCAAACAATGACCCCAACCCCTATCAATTATCGGCAAAATTTCTCAAAAGTGAAAACTACCACCAACAACTCCTTTTTTAGTGGTCATGCAAGTCAATTGGGTATCATTTAGGGTCTTAGACACATAATAGATGACAACTGGAACCTTATCTCGGCATTGGCCTAGAACAACCCCTACTACGTAATCTGATGTGTCAAACATCAGCTCAAAGGGTTGGCTCCAATTTGGAGCCTAAACAACAAGTGCGGAGACCAACTTCTCCTTCAACACCTCAAACACCTTCAAACATTGCTCATCAAAATTAATAACAGCATCCTTTTCCAATAACTCAGAGAGCACTTCGGAAATTTTTGAAAAATCTTTTATAAAACATTGGTAAAATTCAACATGTCCTAAAAAGCTCCTCACTCCCTTCACTATCGATGGTAGTGGTAGGGTGGAGATGACTTCTATTTTTACGGGGTCAACCTCCATTACCTTACTGGACACCTTGTGTCCCAAAACAATCCCCTCACTCACCATCATGTGACATTTTTCCCAATTCAAAACTAGGTGAGCGTCTTCGCATCTTTGCAAAACCTTATCCATATTGTCAAAGCAATCATCAAACAATTCCCCATTCACTAAAAAGTCTTCCATGAATACCTCCAGACATCACTCCACCATATCAGAAAAGATGGCAAGTATACATCTCTGAAAGGTAGCCGATGCATTGCAAAGACCGAAAGGCATCTGACGATACATAAAAGTGCCATAAGGAAAAGTAAAGGTTGACTTCTCTTGATCTTGTAGCTCGGCAGAATTCTAGTTGTATCTAGAATAACCATCTAGAAAACAAAAGTGAGAGCGTTCGACGAGCCGCTCAAGAATCTGGTTGATAAAGGGGAGAGGGAAACGGTCCTTCAAAGTGGTGACGTTCAAACGTCAGTAATCAATACACACTGGCCACCCAGTCACCAACCTAGTAGAAATAAATTCATCATTTAAATTTGTTGTGACCATTATCCTCCATTTCTTAGGAACCACTTGGGTTGGACTAACCCAATTAGAGTCAGAGATATCATATATTATACCCGCAGATAAGAGTTTTACTACCTCCTTGTTTACTACCTCAGTCATGATGGGGTTGAGTTGCCGCTAAGGTTGCACGATCAACTTTGCTCCTTCTTCCAGTCTGATCTTGTAATGGCAGAAACTAGGGGAGACCCCCTTTATGTCTGCAACAGATAATCCAAATATTGCATGGTAGTTTTTCAAAACCACAAGGAGCTAATCCTATTCCCATATGCTCAATGAAGCCAAGATAATGACTGGAAGCTTCTCTTATGATGCCAAGAAAATGTACTTCAAGTGCGGCGGAAATGGATTCAACTCTAGATCTAGGGGATTGAGAAAAGATGGGACCAAAGGTGGAGGAGGTGGTCCTAGATCCTCAAAGTGTCTAGTGTAGTAACACAGTAGTGCCTTGAGAAACAAGACACACTCCACAAAAGAACAATGTCAGGTATATTCATCCATCAAATTCATGAGACATGCCTCTAAAGGCAACTGTGGATATGCTTAAACAAGAGTATGAGAAGCTACCTCTTCAATTATCATCGGACAATATTCCTCCTCTTCATCATCATATGGGTATTGAACTGCCTTGGATAATGAAACTTCATTTGTGTTCTCTAAGATGTCAACAACCAGTGTGCTTTTGTTGACCTGTGTCATCACATGAGCCATGTCTAGGAATGGCCTCCCAAGAAATAAAGATATCTTTCCTTGGACCTTCTACAACATGTGACACTGTGCCTTCTCTTCAATCGTCTTTGTAGACTCGAGCATCTTGATTTTCAAACAGTTCTCTTTAATCCCCAGTGTTAAACTTCCTCTTCCCATCTCCAAGATCATGTCTTCTTTGGCTTGAAATGGCCTCCCAGATAGTAGTGTGTTTCTGTGATCATCATGCATCTCCATTACCGCAAAATCTACTGGAAATACAAATTTGTCCACCTTGATAAGAACATCCTCGCAGACACCATATGGCCTAACCATTGAGTTGTCCGCCGGCTGTATGGTCATTTGCTTTTTTTTTTTGAACTCCTTAAGACCCAACTTCTTGAAGGTAGTCAATGGCATAAGATTAATGCTTGCCCTTGAATCACACAGCCTACCCAAATTTGGTCTTCCCAATGTAGCATGATATTTTAAGGCAGCTTGGATCTTACCTTTTTGGTGACAATGTTCCCAGAATGAAAGCACTGACCTACTGCTTCAACACCACTACGTACAAGTTAGCTATCCTCATCCTTTTATCGATTATATCCAGCAAAAATATGTCATATGAAGGAATCTTCTCAATTGCATCTATTATAGGAATGTTAATATAACAATTTTTTGAAACTATCTAGAAACTTATGAAATTGTTGCTCAACCTTGGTTGCCTTCAAGCTGTTCGGAAAGGGCACTGGCTTTACCACTTTCCTTTGATGAGGTGGGATGTATGCCTACTTTCTTGTCTCCTCTACTTCATGAGTTTCTTCCTCACCCATCTTGTCCTTTTCTACAATATCTACCTCAGATGTATCAATAGTCATTGTCGAACATGTGTTACATGTGGGATCAATATAGTTTGTTTGTCATTAAGTACTTTCTTGCCGCTGTGAAGCAACACTACCTTGACTTGTTGATTTCTGGATGGTACATTAGTATTTCATGGGAACCCCTATTGACCAGGTTTCTTCAATGAAGCTACCTCTACTGCAATATGAGAGATTTGAGTCTCTATACCGTGAATCTGTGCTCCTTGATTCTATAGTTCCCTCCGGGTCTGGTCGATGTGCACTTCATTCTGGCTAACCAGATTACCAAGTATGCCCTATATGCGGTCTATCTTGCTAGCAACCCTCTCATGTTGCTGTGGATTTGCTTGATATTGTGCTTGTAATGGATCCTACTGGAAATTATTGGGGTCCTTCCACGAAAATTTGAAACCATTCCTCTAGGAATAGTCATTGCCCCTATAATTTTGTTGATGTGCAAACATGCACTCCTCTCTCTCCTCCATAAGAGCTTCCATTCTTGGCACATAATTTCTTAGCAATCAAATCCAACTTCTCATTAGGTGCTGATATCATCTTGGACTCTCCAACACTTTAAAGGGTTGCTAGGCATTCTCTTTCCTCTCCCCAAGACTAGTTTTTAGCCATATTCTTCAAGATTTCATGACACCTGGATGGCTTGTTGTTAAAGAAGAAGCATGTTCTTGCACTGTCTAATGTGGTCCTTTACCCTTGGTGCAACCCATAATAAAATATCTTTGATTGGACATACAAATTGATCCTATGATGAGGGACCTTCTTCAACATGTTCTGATATCTTTCCCATGCTTTAGAGTAAGATTCTTCTAACTACTGCTTGAAGTTGTATATTTTTCTGACTAGCTCGTTCATCTTCTGAGGTGGGAAGTAGCACTTAAATAAGGCATCTATAATCTGGTCCCATGTTTCAATCGACTCAGTCGAAAGGTTGTAGAATCAAGACTTGGCGTTGTCTACCAATGATGATGGAAAAAGTTTCAAGTATATCACAGTGGCCGGTACTCTGTCTATCTTTACCATATCACAACTTTCCACAAAATTACTTATATGCGTCATTGGATCTTCAGTGATGTGACCATGAAAAGCTTGTGACTTGACCAATGCCGCCAGCCATGGATCAATCATGTAGCTGTCCACACTTGTTGTTAAGGAAGACGCCTTGATATTCTCCCAAATAGTCTGCTCTTATTCTGGGTTAGCCATCTCAACTGGTTCTTCTGGTTCCTCTAGTGGAGGCATTGGAGTATTTAGTGGTGGAGTTAGAATCAACCTTCCCATTGAGTTATTGTACTCTCTTCCTTGGCGTAAGAGCTCTGCCTAACTAAATCCCTGTGGAGATGACTCTCTTTAGTAATGAGCTTTAGTGTGCATCATGCACTAGTACATGAAATTATTGAAGAAAATGTGAGAATGGATACTAATGATTGAATAAATGTTATTTGAAATCCAGCTTTAAAATAATAAAAAGAAAAATAAAAGGTGTGGCCTATAACGGGTAATCACAACACTCGTAGTGCTGGAGTTGTCGTTTCCCCAACAACGATGCCAAAAATTTGATATAGGTAAACTACTCGTCAAACACAAGTGTACATATCAATATAATATAGGCCTTAAGAGGCCCGATTAAACTTTATTTTTAGATCTGCTTGATCCCTCTGTGTTGGTACTACCGACACCTTTGATGGTTGTGGCCGCCTGGGGGTTTATCGGTAATACTGACTTGATGTCAGTAGTACCGAGATTTCTCACAAAATTCTGATTTTTCCCTATAAGGTTGTCGGTAGTATCTTCTGGGCCGATACTATTGAGTCTTCTTGTTTTCCATATGTTCCAAACTGATCACGTGTCGGTACCACTGAAATCAAATTTGATAGTACCGAGCTGTGTAGATTCTTGTAGATTTACCTGAAATCCACAAAAACCGAACATAAGCTCTTAAATAATATTAAATCATTCAAGAATAATAAAATTACATTTATTTGATGTAATTAAGTATCACATGCTAATGATAGTGAATAATGCATAAATTATCTTGTGGGAATGATAATTATACGATGCATCCCACCTAACCTCACATTTTCTATGCCCAATCACCTTCTTTTGAAAATTCTTTTTGCAAAATCGATGCCCCCATTCACTTCTCCTTGGTTCCTTCTTCATTTCCCCTCTCTTTTCTATCCATTTCTTTCAATCTTTCCCCTTCTTCTTGCTTGTCTTTTTCCCCTCACTGTCCATGGTGTCGGCAGTGCAGAACCAGGGTAGGGCTTCGTGTCTCGACCTTCTTGGGCCTTTTCTGATGCACCATTGAGTTTGCCATTTCTCTAGGAGCTCGACTGACTCTTTTTAGTGTCTTTGGAGCATTGACATTTTCCATGCCATGACTCTGGTGAACTCGGTTGCGGAGCCGCGGTGCTACAAACATACTTCCGTCGGGCACATGTCTGCATGACAGAGGGTCGTGTAGTGTCAGATGGGTGAGATCGGGCCATGGGTCCAACAGATCAACATAGCCAACACCACTAGCCACCAGCGCGCCACCCTTGCCTAGGGTTTAGCTGGGTGGGTGGGTCATGCAATGTGGGTTGCACCCCGAGGCTAGGAGGTGGGCCCATGAAGCCTAACAAAATACTTGGATAGTCTATTTATGCTCTTATCTTCACCGATATCTCAAAATACTTGTTTTTGATGTCCTTGGAAGAGATTTTGACTTACTAGATGTATGCTCCTGATGTTTGATGGCCTAAAACTTTGATCATTAGCTTTAGATCAGTAACTGAAATAACCTTCTGCATCGGCATTCTAAGTTCATCCGTCACCCTTGAATGGTTTAATGTATCTTTTATGACTAAAAATGGGTTTTTAACATTAAAGACTACTTCCTTAATGCTTAAACTTTTTGGATATGCCTCAAACCCTTATGCTTGACCTAAATCAGTAAATTTTGCTGCATGTTTAACTAAGATTAACATTCAAACTTATCCATGCTATCATCCTAATTTGACTTGATGATGTACTTTAAACCTTGAAACATGTCTTTAATGAATACTTTGATGTTGAAACTCAACCATAGGTCACATGTGGATTTTATAGGTCTAAAATGATCATGTGAACTCCTAAATTAGTAACTTATCATGCTTTGTGCACCCTAATACCTTATGAATCATGCATGTTCCCTACGATGATTAAATGCCCTAGTCTTGAGTTGAAATTTGATCTGGTATGCATGTTGATAACTAGTCTCCAATCTTGTGCAAATCATGCCCTAATGATCATCCATATTATATAATGGTCTCAAATCATTAACTTGGATATGTTTATGATAGCCAACTCAAGTAAACCACATATATACTCTAATGGTGTCCATCTTGCATGATTATGACTCATATGACTAGTTTGACTATTTTAATGCTTACATTGCTTAAATCATATGATCACTCCATCTAAGATCATAAAAACCTAATCTCATGATCCATAATCTTAGTTGGGATACCTAAACTCTAGATGAATCCATAGTGTTTGATGTAGCTTGATACTGAACTTGCATGACTAGTTAAGATGTTGAAAATAATGTTAAAGGATATGAGTACCTAGACTTAGGTGACATATCCAACCCACATAATAATGATTAATGGACCTAATATTTCTGATGTTAATCCAATTGTACTCATTTGAAATGCCAAGTTCTCTATGTTGACTCAATTTCCAAGATCTAGTCAAACTTACTATATATGATTTTTTGAATCAAAATGGATATTCTTGTGATCCAATCAAGGTATACTTTATCCTCCTATTGGCCAGAGTAGTGGTATTGAAATTGGTTGTATGATTGTATGCTTAAACTGCCTGGATTTATATACTTTTTTGAGATACTTGTTCCATATGATTAGTATGTTTGTTTTGCTTGAAATATGTTGAACAAACCTTGAACATAATTAACTTGTCCATCATACCAACCTTGTGCACCTTCCTGAATTCTCGGGGTAAGGGCACAAGGCATGTTGAAAATAGGGTTAGCTCTTTGGCTTAGGTATTGAGGTCCCTCACACACATAAAAAGGGTTAGCTAATATTGAGCACCCTTACAAACCCTTCCTTTGAGGAAGTTGGTCAACAACCATATATTGTTGTTAAGTATAATGTAAACACACTTAAATCATACTTGCATGTTAATAAGAAAGTCTTTCATGATTTTTATTTATTTCTTTCTATTATATCAAGTTTTTCCAAGCATATATCCAAAACAACATGCAATAATTCCACCCGCAAGCAGACACGTCTTATTGCATTATAGTTAAGGATAGAATCCTAAGAGATGACATTTTAAAGAATCTTTCTAGCTTGTATCCAGTTGAACTAAGACTAATATTTAGAACCAATAGTTGATTAAGGTTGATTTAGACTAATTGCTAGAAAAGTATAAGTGTGGGATTAAAACTTAGTTTAGATTAATGATATAGATCACCAGGGTGATATCGAGTTTCACAACCGCTACATGCGCAAGCACGTCCATAAAATGTTCTGGCTAGATATCACCATACTAATGGATTAAAAGCAAGATACAACCATTCTATTTAAGAAAACGAGTAGGCATCTATGTGAGCTCAATGTATCATTACTCACGGATCATTTACCTACTTATCTGGAGATATCCCTTCAGAGTCTGGGCATGAACCAATTTGATCAATGTTCAAATCCTAACTATATAAGTTCTTATGAAGGAATATAATAAATCATGTAGAGTAGGTGATCAATCTATAAAACATGCAATAAATGATTAACATTAATTTAGAAGAGTTATATAAAGGCCATGGAGCACTAAAGAATATACATGCAAGAACTAGTAGTGAGGCTAGTCCCCACACCTCGATGAGATGGATTACTCGCTCTTCATAACAGAAATAAGGGGAATGGAGAGGAGGGAAGAATTAGCCATAATCATCATGTAGAAGACTATCAAAGCTCAGTGTAACAACAATCTTCTAGTTGATGAAGGGGTTAAATCAGTCGAGGGAAGAGGAGAACACCTAGAATAGGCTTGGGTGTCTCCATCTTCACTTGTTCCTCTCTCTTTATACTCTACTCTGTTGGAGAAGAAAGAGTAGATGGATGGATGGTGGTGAAGATGGAGATTCAGCCATCTTTGTGGATGGATGAAGGATTGTGATGATGGAGATAGAGTGGAAACACACCAACAATGCCACAAAGGGAGACCAGTGAAGTGTTGGGTGATGATCTTCTTAGATGGTACACAACAACATCCTCTTGGCGTACACGAGTGGAAGCGACCCTTCTCAATGATGGAGGTGGTCAAGTATTTATAAGTGTAGTGTGTGGAGGCAATAACTTTGTTAGTAAGACTCTTCATTGGCTGATGGTTTGTGAGAGTGTAGAGGGTCCATCAGGCACCGATAATTGGGGAGTCATCGAGCACTGAGGGTCAGAGTCCCATTTATCACTAAGGTACTTGAAGTCTCACCAGGCATAGAGAGCTACAGTTCATCGAGCATTTAGATCTATGGTCCCATCGGGCACCAAGGAAGACATCAGTTAGGCACCAGAACTTGGGACCCCATCAACATCAACTGTTGAACATCTCATTGGTTTCCAGAGTAGAGTTTCCACCGGGCACCTCCTGTCGGGTGTCAGGATGACAAGGCTGGATCTTAAGTGGTTTTCTACAAGAAAATGGGTAAAAAGGGTGATTAGGGTAATTATTCGTGAAATGTCAAAACAAAAAAGATTTATAAGGATAAAGCATGTAAAGTCGATCAAATGAAGGCAAACTAGGAAATTAACATCCACAAAATTGGTGTAACATACCGAATATTGGACATTTTGTCTTTTGACCATCTTTCTAAAATTTTTCGTTTCATTTCTATCTTTCTTGGCCTTTTTGTTTAATTTGTGGAAATAATAGTGGCTTGGTGAACATTATTCATTATTATTGCCAACATATGGGTTTATGCACAAATACCTCAGTAAATATTTTTAATAAGGGTATAATATGCAAATTTACCACTCATGTGTCATATTAATAAAATATATTCGTTCTAGATCATTCCTTAGCCTTATGGAGCAAGGAAGAGAAAAAGGAATGAATAATGCTGCTTTAAATATGTTAATGTGATATTGAATTAATTAAAATGGGAAATATTGGTAGTAATGGATAATGGGTTAAAATTCATAAAAGGAACACTAATTGGTTAAATATAAGTTAAGGTTCATTTTCCTTGGGTTTGGTTTGGTTTGGAGGCCAAGTTTCATTATTTTGGGACAATAATAATTAAATCTATTTTATTTTAAAAAGAAAAGATGAGTTTTCCTAAAAATATTAAATAAAATACGTAATGACTCTAAAAGTGGAAAATAATCTTAGATTCATGACGTAAACAATAAAATTGCCTTTGGGTGAATTTTCATATAATTTGGATAATCTTTAATATATGAGATCAGGAGAGAGAAAGTGTGCAGAACCTTCAAAATATTAAATAAAGATACAAACAACTCGAACTTGCAAATTTGATGGTAAATTCGTGTCCAAGGCACTTAATGTGACTTGTGGGTGAAGTTTCATCAAATTTGGAGAATCTTATAACCATTAATGAAAGAGGAAAGAGAAAATAATTTTTTATTTATTTAACACATCAAAAGTTCTCAAAAGGCAAATCTAATTATATATTCAATTTCTACATACTCAAATTAGCCTAGGTGCAAAATTTCATTAATTTTGGGATTCGTTTGTACCCTCAAAAGAGGAGAGAGAAAATGAGAAATAATTATGTTTGCACTTTATTCAAAATCTATTTGGAATAGAATTAAATGTTACATTTTTTTAGTTTGCGTGTATGACCTGAGCCATTAGATCGGTGATCGGACGACCCGTGTGTCATCACCTTCGTTGGGTTGAGGGTGAACAATAACTGTGGCAAGAGGGCCCGATTTTTGGGGGTTTTCTCGATCATTTCCCTTGATTTTTGTTGTGCTAGGTTTGGAGAAGGATTCTGCATCCAATGATGCCTTACTTGATTCTTTTGGTTGAGAAATAAGGAAACCCCCAAGTGCTTTCTCCCCAAGCCTTGTGCCCACCTCCCTCCTCGCCACATCTCTCCCCCCCACCTATATATAACCCCATGAACACCCCTCAACCCCTATGTGAATCTTCTCTTCTCCTAATTTTGCCATTCATCGTATGTGTGGCCTCTAGTGGTGGAGTTGTTGATTGAGGCTTGTGGTGCCTCTTCCTTCCTCCTTCATGCTTCTCCTGCCAAATTGTTGGCCTCGATATGTCCGGTTCTTCCCCTTCTTACCTTCCTTTCTTTCAGTTTCGAGTTTGGCGTCTAATTGGGGTTTTGCCCATTTCTAGCAAGCACCTGCTTGCTTGCTCGGTGCCCATGGCGTGAGGGCATGTGAGGGGGATGAACCCCAGACGATTCTCGTTTTTGCCCTCGGTTCAGATTTGCAGTTCGTTTTATCTTTAGGGGCAAAGTAGTCTTTTTGTTCGTTTTCCTTTTTTTTTTGAGCGAGTCCACCTGAGATTTGACCGGGGGATAGGTTGGTGTGTGGTTGGGCCACATCAGATGGGCCCGACTCTCTCTCTCTCTTCCAGTCTCACCTTATTTTGCTGAGGTGTCACTCTCTCATTGGTCAGTATTTGAAAAATCCTATCTTTTTACTCCATTATCCAAAAATTAAAAATAAATATGTTCTGAACTAAAAAATGTGATATTTCCAATAAAAATGTTTTTGAGACTTGTTTATAAGTTTAATTGTGAGGTGTTTTCTAAAAATGATTTTAATACATAAAAATCACCAAAAATACACTTTGATTTTCATAACTCCAAAATATGCAAAATTATATGTTTTATTAATTAGGAGAACCTAACTAGATAAATGGTGATAATTTTATAGTCTAAATCAGAGTTTTGTGCAAAAAGTCCAAAAGTATGATTTTCTTTACATTAATGTACATAATGAACCCTAATACATGATTATACATTGAAAATATGAAAAGTGGATCTTGGATTATCTAGAAGTGGTAAAAGTGAATAATTGAAATCAATATGATAGGTATATGCATTCTTACACCCTAAGTTGGGAAATTTGTAATCCAAAACCTATTTTCCTTAATGAGGCATTACTTGAACCCTATTTCCTTTATTATTATTTCTCTTATTCTAATTACCTCAAAATCAGATTTGATATATTATTTCTTGGGTCTTGGAACCCCACTGCCATGTTGCAATTATATGATGATTTATCTTGCCACTTTACTATTTCTTGAGTATGTTGTTTATTTGACTATTTAGTTATAGTAGTGGTACTTATGTACAACCACCCATAGTTTAGGATATGTGTTATTTCGCCCTGGGGAATGTGTTATTTCTCCCCAATATAAAATATTTGATAGGTGACTGGGAATGTGATTACTCTCCCCTCATATATTTGGTTGAGGTCCGGTAGGTGCCTCAACCCTACTTAGTTATTATAGTCCAATTAATATCATGCATGCTACTTCTTATTATTTATTTGTTATGGCAATGATCTTTTATTTATGCCTCATTCTCTTGGCCCTCTCATCTTATGATGAATATATATCCTTATGTTTCATTATTGTTCTTATCTTTGTTTCTTGTTCATTATCTCTGACACATACCTTGTGTTCTTTCCCTTTTGCAAGGTGTTTTCCCAACCACCCAGGGTTGGATCAAGGTGTTGAACAAGATTAAGGAGAACATAGCTTTTGGCATGGACCTAGCTTTGGAGATGTTACTTTGGAGACAAGACTTGAAGTAGTTTAGAATTCTTCTATCTAGATCCTTTTGTTGTATTTTTCATGTAAACTCTTTATGGGAGAATGATGATGTACATTTTTATAAAATTGAATATAGTCATGAAATTATATTCCGATGCATTACTTGTTGGTCTTTTGTATACCATATAAATAAAGATTTGAAAATTTTACACCCATTTCAACATACCTTTTGAGTATGTTAAGAATGGAGGTTTGATTCTTCAAATTTTTATTAAAGGGGTGATTTCACTCTTTTACATCATGGTATCAGAGCCCATGGTAGTCAAAATCTGACTATACTAATTTTGTCTCCCTAGTTAGTAACCTTGTCTTATATAGTTCCCCTTTAAGTGGCATGTTTGACCTAGAATTTATCTTTGAAACCCTTGGAAATATGAAAGGTTGATTTAGGATCCTATGAGTTTATATTAGAATCACATTGTTTAAACCCCCTAAAATATTTACAATTAAAAGATGTAAGTAACCATAGTAACTTGATGTTGTTTAGGTTTTCCTTTAGGCTACTATTAGGGCATGAAGTTGAAGCAAAGGTTTCTAGAAAGGATTAGGTTATGGGGGCTGGCAAGATTTTCCTATGCACCACTAGCTTGGTTTATGAGGACTCTCTGATCCATATGATACATGCCTGGCCTGAGCTAATACATATTTTCCAAAATAGTATGCTTCTAGGAAATTGTAAACCTTAGCCATCTTTGTTGGATATCTTTGGGAAACTTATGTGTTGACCTAGTATTTTAGGTGTTGTGACTTGTTGAGGATGGATACCCTATATAAGTTCCTTATGGCCCTTAGGACTATAGGATTGGGTAGGCTATCCCTAGAACCTAGACTTTGAAATTTGGTGTTTAGTAAGCCATCAGAGTGCGCAGTGGAAGCATCATGGATCTTATACATGGTTTAGTTAGACTCACCCTTTTACCTCTAGATTAGTTTGGCTTGGTAGGTCAAACCCTTTAAGGGGTGGAGAATAGTTGGTTTGATGATGTTTGAGTAGTTAGATGTTGAGGACAAAATCCTTTTTAAGGGGATGGAGACCTATGACATCTCGATGTCTAGCTACTCTATCTTTAAAAAACCTAACTCCCTATATAGGAGGATTGTGTGCTTGTATCCTTAGTTTTAACCAAACATGGTTAGACTTATCCCCTGATATGATTGTTTATATGTTAATGAACATATAATGATCATATAAGGAATATTACACATATTTGAACCCTAATAAAGATCTAATGCACATAATATGAATAATTCATATATTAATATTAAATGGATGTGCATGGTGTTGACCATGTCATAAACCAATAAACCTTAATGAAATGATGAATAAGATAATTGTAACCTAACATTAGACTTAATACATGCTAAGAAGATATATATGTGAAGAATAATGATCATGTTAACTTAAACCCTAACTTGTAATCATCTAACATTAATATATGCTTCCTTAATGTCATTCATGATACGTTAATGACTTTAGGTGTTATAATCAGATAATACACCTTGATACACATAAATGGTATATAATCACCGAATCATAGATTAATGAAGTCATCAATATGTAGTTCTTATCACCTTGTTCTCTAATACACACCTAATTAATCACCTAATTATGACTTGGTATGTGAATCACATCATTAATATGTAATATGTTCCATCTTGTTCACTAAAATACAAATAATGACTTCAATATGGATAAGAAGTAATTGGATTTATATAAATGTATATAATACATACTAAGAAGTGAATAAATATGAGAAATTAATTAATGATGACATTAGTGTAAGCAAGAAAGGCAATATGACAATGGAACGTGACAATGCTTAATATATATAAAAGTAATTAATGTGACATTAATTGGATTAATTATAGACTTAATAATAAATTGGATAAAATGTCTTATTTCATGCAAAATAATTTGTTATAACTTGATACAGTGATAACATGATGTTAATGAAGTTTAAATCTAAATTATCAAGAATAATGACAAAGTATATTAAAAGAGATTGAGATAATTGAATAACCATTAATTGTGCTAAAATCCTTAATAAGATAAATGTGATATATGTATATGTATATATATACATGCATAATTATGAAATATAACTCTTTTGGAAACACAATGAATATGACATGACACAATTATAAGAATAATAATGATAATGTGATATCCTCATAAATGGAATACTAATAAGCCTAATATGTTAATAATGTTAAACCTCATAAATAAATCTTAATAGTGGAACCCTAGGCGGTCCTTGAAAACCTGACCTATGATGAGTTGCTTGTGAAGTTTCTGAACTCTCGGGTTAAGCAGTTGATGTTGGTGAAAGTTTTAGTGTAAATTTTTGGTTGGAGGAACAACTTGGAGTTTTGTGATAAGATCTTGCACACTCACCCTTTCCTCCTTGCTTTTCATTTGGGGATGAAATCCTCTTTAAGGGGTGGAGTGTTGTAACATACCGAATCCTAGACATTTTGTCTTTTGACCTTCTTTTTGAAGCTTTTCCTTGAAATAATAATGGTTTGGTGAACATTTGTTCATTATTATTGCCAACATATGGGTTTACGCACAAATACCTCAATAAATATTTTTCATAAGGGTCTAATATGCAAATTTACCATTCATGTGACACATTAATAAAATATATTCATTCTAGATCATTCCTTAGCCTCATGGAGCAAGGAAGAGAAAAAGGAATGAATATTGTTGCTTTAAATATGTTAATGTGATATTGAATTAATTAGAATGGGAAATATTAGTAATAATGGATAATGGGATAAAATTCATCACGAACACTAATTGGCTAAATATAAGTTGAGATTCGTTTTCCTTGGGTTTGGTTTGGCTTGGAGGCCAAGTTTCATAATTTTGGGACAATAATAATTATATCTCTTTTATTTTAAAAAGAAAAGGTGAGTTTTCCTCAAAATATTAAATAAAATACTTAATGACTCCAAAAGTGGAAAATATTCTTAGATTCGTGATCTAAAGATTGAAAATAGCCTTTGGATGAATTTTCATGTAATTTGGATAATCTTTAATATACATATGAAATTAGGAGAGAGAAAGTGTGTAGAACCTTCAAAATATTAAATAAATATACAAACAACTTGAATATGCAAATTTATTGGTAAATTCGTGTTCAAGGCACTTAATGTGACTTGTGGGTGAAGTTTCATCAAATTTGGAGAATCTTATAACCATTAATGAAGGAGCAAAGAGAAAATAAGTTTTGATTTATTAAACATATCAAAAGTTCTCAAAAGGCAAATCTAGTTATATATCTGGATTCTACATACTCAAATTATCCTAGGTGCAAAATTTCATTAATTTTGGGATTCATTTGCACCATCAAAAGAGGCGAGAGAAAATGAGAAATAATTATATTTGCACTTTATTTGAAATCTATTTGGAATAGAATTAAATGCCACATTTTTTAGTTGGTGCACGCGATTCGAGCCGTTGGATTAGTGATCAAATGACCCATGTGTCATCACTGTCGTTGGGTTGAGGGTGAACAGTAACCGCGGCCAAAAGGCCTGATTTTTTGGGGTTTTCTCAATCATTTCTCTTGATTTTTGTTGCGTTAGGTTTGAAGAAGGATTCCACATCCAATGATGCCTTTCTTGCTTCTTTTGGTTGAGAAATAAGGAAACCCCCAATTGCTTGCTCCCCAAGCCTTACACCCACCTCCCTCCTCACCACATCTCTTCCCCTCACCTACATATAACACCAAGAAAACACCCCTCAGCCCCTATGCAACTCTCCAGTTCTCCTAATTTTTCCGTTCATCGTGTGTGTGGCCGCCGGTGGTGGAGTTTTTGACCAAGGCTTGTGATGCCTCTTCCTTCCTCCTCCATTCTTCTCCTATCGAATTGCTGGCCTTGGTAGGTCTGGTTCTTCCCCTTCTTGCCTTCCTTTTTTCAGTTTTGAGTTAGGCGTTGAATTAGGGTTTTGTACAATTCTAGCAAGCACCTTCTTGCTTGCTCGGCGCCCATGGCGCGAGGGACTGTGAGGGGGATGAACCCTGGACAATTCTCGTTTCTGCCCTTGGTTCTGATTTGCAGCTCATTTTATCTTTAGAAGCAAAGTAGTTTTTTTCCCGTTTCCCTTTTGTTTTGAGCGAGTCCACCCGAGCTTTGATCGGGGGACAGGTCAGCGTGTGGTTGGGCCACATCAAAATGGCCCGACTCTCTCTCTCTCTTCCTTTCTCGCCTTATTTTGCTAAGGTTTCACTCTCTCATTGGTCAGTATTAAAAATATTGTATCTTTTTACTCCATTGTCCAAAAATTAAAAATAAATATGTCCTGAACTCGAAAAAATGTGATCTTTCTAATAAAAATGTTTTTGAGACTAGGTTTTTTGTTTTATCGTGAGGTGTTTTCTAAAATTGATTTTAATACATAAAAATCACCAAAAATTCACTTTAATCTTCATAACTCCAAAATATGCAAAATGTATATTTTCTTAATCAGGAGAACCTAACTAGATCGATGGTGATAATTTTAGAGTCTAAATTGGACTTTTGTATGAAAAGTCCAAAAGTATGATTTTCTTTACATTAATGTACATAATGAACCGTTATACATGATTATACATTGAAAATAGGAAAAGTGGATCTTGTATTATTTAGAAGTGGTGAAAGTGAATAATTGAAATCAATATGAAATGTATGTGCATTCTTACACCATAAGTTGGGAAATTTGTAATCCAAACCCTATTTTCATTAATGAGGCATTACTTGAAGTCTATTTCCTTTGTAATTATTTCTCTTGTTCTAATTGCCTCAAAATCAGATTTGATATATTATTTCTTAGGTCTTGGAACCCCACTGCCATGTTGCAATTATATGATGATTTATCTTGCCACTTTACTATTTCTTGAGAATGATGGTTTATTTGGCTATTTAGCTACAGTAGTGGTACTTATGTACAACCACCCATAGTTTAGGGCATGTGTTATTTCGCCCTGGGGAACGTGTTTACTCTCCCCAGAGGAATGTGTTATTTCTCCCAAATATAAAAAATTTGATAGGTGTCTGGTAATGTTATTACTCTCCCCTCATCTATTTGGTTGAGGTCCGGTAGGTGCCTCAACCCTACTTTGTTAATGTAGTCCAATTAATATCATGCATGCTACTTCTTATTATTTATTTGTTATGGCAAGAATCTTTTGTTTATGCCTCATTCTCTTAGCCCTCTCATCTTATGATGAATCTATTTCCTTATGTTTCATTATTGTTCTTATCTTTGTTTCTTGTACATTTTCTCTGACATATATCTTGTTTTCTTTCCCTTTTGCTGGGTGGTTTCCCAACCACCTAGTGTTGGATCAAGGTGTTGAACAAAATCAAGGAGAACATAGCTTTTGGCATGGACCTAGCTTTGGAGATGTTGCTTTGGAGACAAGACTTGAAGTAGTTTAGACTTCCCTCTATCTAGATCCTTTTGTTGTATTTTTCTTGTAAACCCTTTATGGGAGAATGATGATGTACATTTTTATAAAATTGAATATAGTCATGAAATTATATTCCGTTGCATTACTTGTTGGTCTTTTGTATACCATATAAATAAAGATTTGATAATTTTACACCCATTTCAACATACCTTTTGAGTATGTTGGGAATGGAGGTTTAATTCCTCAATTTTTTAGTAAAGGGGTGATTTCACTCTTTTACAATTGGATATTATCAACTCCTCAAAACTTAGAATATAGCTTTCCTCAAGCTAATAAATAGAATTAAAGCATTGAGTGACTTCAAAGGGCTTTATTAGTTAATGTTTTTGGAGAACCAAGTATGTATTTACATCAACTTTAGGTCAAGATATATGTGTCATGCTTGAATTTCTCACATAGTCCCCAGATTTGTACTTATGGTTATAGAGTTGTGTGACCCTTCATATCTATTACAACCTTCTTTGGAGGAAGGGTTTCTTGTTTGTAAAGCAATTAGGACCCCATTTCCTAGCCGTACTCATACAAGGTTTTTGCAAGAGGTAGCGTTCGAACCCATTTTTTGTTATCCTAACTAATTACGCTGGGGTGGACTGAGGTTGTGGTGTATCTTGTCCTTCTCTAGGACATTCAACCATGGGTACAAATGTAGTGGTAGTGTTACCCAACTATTAGCCCTAATTTACTCTCATAAGTTTTGTGAGATTACCTTCAAAAGATGGGTGGGTGATATTTTGGCTTCCAAAATCTGCTACTGGATCTGCATTTGTGAGTGTAGTCATACACTAGTCAGATAGAGTCCTTCAACTCTTATTGGGAACAACTCTTATGACTTTATTTGCACTCGGCTTTTATTCTTGCTCACTTGGTTTGCGGTGATAGGTTTTTATGATGGTTGGGCTATCAAGCCCCTTTTGATCCAAAATTGGTATTTGAGCACTAGAAGGGGTATTTGTTTCCTCTTACAACATGTACGCACTTTCCAACCTATACTTGGGATTAGAGTGACCATCCAGGAGCGTATTAGACTGAGTCCTCCTTATTTCCTAGAGTTCATCCTGGGATAGTGACCATCCTTCTTCATTTCATAGTGTCTCGAGATAAAGATGACGTAGAAACATAGTCATCCTCAGTTCTTAGGTGAGTTGGATAGCCCTAATCTGTCACACTTGAAATAATTATACTAAGAATTAGCTTGAATACAAGGAGGTCTAAAAATGAGAGTTATGATAACATCTTGATGGATTCAAAATTTGCATGTGACAAAAAATTTCCTTTGCTAGAAAAAAGTCCTAGTTTTTGTTCAAAATTTTCAAAGAAAAAATGTGCAAAGGACTATAAATTTATGTGAAAAAGATGGAGCAATAGAGAAGTTAATAAGTAGAGGGTTGAGAATAGTACCTCCCTCACCTTTTTACACACCCACAAACTTATCATATACTCTGTCCCAAATTGCCAAAGATTGAGGTTTAATGTAAACAGGTGAGGCTTTAATCATTTTCTTCCAGCCCATCATTTGTCTAGTGAGAGTGTAGTAGCATGTCATCATAGATTCTACATAGAGTATGGTAGAGATCCTACTGCAAACTTCAACTTTGATTCCCCTCTGAGCCAAATCTTGCATCCACTATAGGCATTGGAAACAACACCCATCAAAATGTTAAAGCTATTGAGGGCTTCAATGATAGAACTGTGGTTTTTTAAAGTCATTTCCAGGGACTTCTTGATATCCCTTGCCATGTTCTTGTATTAGCTTTATGATTTTTCTACACAAGTTTTTGCTTTCTCTTCACTGACATTTTGTATCTTGATCATATTTATCTATTTATTTCACACATAAATGACATTATAACTATTGTATAGGAATGTAGTCTTTGCCATTATGTTGACTGCCAGGAGTGTCTAGTGGTTATCATGCTGAATTGGTAAGAAGATGAAATTTGGGAGGGAACTTTATAGACGTTGTATCGATATCTCTTTGTCTCTCGAATTATTTTTGTTGATGATGTCCTCTTGTAATTGATAATATGCCATGTGTGTGTTAGGCATACCATCCCAGAGTAGGGACTGGTAACACTAGTACTGAAAGTATCTCTAGAATTGGTTAAAACAACCATATAATGTCAGTTATAGACTGACACTTAAGTGGGTTACACTACAACCACATGTCTAAGACTTCAGTTCTTTAGGGATGGAAAAATTGATGCTACAGATCCTTCGTCGGTTGTGTGGATAAAAGAAACTGATACAGATAAGAGTCTTAGGGATCAATTGCGTTCCAAAAACTGAAGTCGCAAGTGCCATACCATGTCACATTTGTAACTGGTAAAGGACCCTACATTGTCGGTTTGGTAAAACCGACGCCTATCATGATATTCAGTGTCGGTTGTGAACCAAACAACTAACAACTATGATGTACAATGACAGTTAAATCTACAAAACTGACGACTATGCCATGCTACCCATCGAGGTCGTGTTACATTCTTTGTCCTTTAATGTTGGTTATTTTACCAAAACTGACCTCTCATGCCGATAGTGTCTTTTTTTTATTACAACCGATGACTAAGTTTTGGTTTGTTCTAAATGACAGACCTGCAAACTTGCTGCCCGACTGGTCAGTAGGATGCAGAACCTACAGTTCAGAAGTGGAGTTCTGAACTACAAGTTAGCAACATCCTATGTGTTCAGCTTAACAACATGCCACCAAACCTGCAATAACAAAATAATATATGCATATAATTATGTTCATTCTCCAGTTCCATTTCAACCATATGTACAAACATAAATCTTCACATTCATTGACACACATGATACTTCATTTACATATACACCGATTACATTCTCATCACATGTAGAAATACAATCCATTCATTCATACACAATTCATTCATTCATCTGCACATTCACACACATGTATATAGATCATCATTTAAATATGCTTCAATAGTTTAATCGCATCAAATTTAAAGTTGAAACATAAGCACCACATGTTTGAGATAGAAATAATGATATCAAACTTTAGAAAAGTTATTCGTTATCCCAATCAAATTCAAATTTCACTTCCCTTTTGATGGATTCTACCCATTGTCTCGTGTCACATCTAGTTGCTCTCTCGTATAGGGCATGAGTACGTCTACTAGCTTTTCTAGCGTATTGAAGTCTTTCATTTCAAACACCTACAAAGAGAATGTCATATATAATTAATAAATTTGATATGTTCATATTATCTAATGAGACTATATACTTATGATGATCAAGACTATATATATACATATTTATATATGGGTTACATTATGTATCTCATCAATGTCTACTGTTGCATATTTGACAATCATGTGCATATACTGCATCAGGTAGTATGCACATGCCCAAACGATGCGGTATATGCACATGCCCAAACGTTGACTTGTACAGAACACTATAAATTTCAACATACAAAATGTTAATAAATAAAAGTAAGTATAGTTGGCATAAATATGCATTGCAGTCAGAAAAATACCTCACCATTCTCCCAAACTATTGCTTTCTTTTTTGTGTCCACCTTTCCTTCAATTTTTTTGAATTGTTTTATATCCCTATATGTTAATGTAACACATTGAATTGACGTTAGTAAATAGTCATGTATTATGTATTTTAATGATATAAATATAAAAATTTACTCACATGAATAATGCCCTTTTCAAATCGTGACCCCCAATGTCTATTTTGTCACCCTTAGGATTCAGATAATAAATAGTTAGCATCGCGGAGACAACAACCAATAAGACCCAATGATTCTTCCTGAGTGATAAGAAGGTTAAATAATATAACTCAAAATCCATAATGAAATGTAATTTCTTAAGTCAAAATTATAAGTGAAGTAAGTAAACTTACCCAACATTGTATGGATTCAGTATCCCACTCTTTTTCTCTTTACCAAAATATTTAAATATTGTAGAGCAGTATAGGGTAATAGATGTGTGGTCTTTAACTATAGGGCTAATCAAGGATGAAACTAGAAATCCCACATGGGTCATTGAAAATTATGTACAGGCCCTATGTAAGTGGCTGCAAAAAATATAGCATGTATGCATTAATATATAAGAAAACATATCACCATATATAGAATGAGGTATATAGATATATAAGATCTCACCATATCCAAAGTTCTGTCATAAATGTATTCAACCAATCATAATGAAATAACTCCAAAACATCTTGTAGAAATATACTAGTATCATAATGTTGACCTACATCGTCTTCCTTATAGAAACCATCATAGGTGAATCTTCTTCATGTTTGCCTATCTGTAGTGCCATACCCCTGCATTAAGGACCTATCAAGTCGAATAGGTCTTGTGTAAGACAACCAAGTAATTGAGGAGGAGGTGGTGGTGGAGGATGACGAGCTGTAAGGGGTTTCTTAGGCCCTATGTCCTACAAATATATAATTTCATATCAATTGTCATGTATATACAAATACAAAGTAATGTAAATATACCATACATCATGATCAGTATAGATAACTCCCACTTTGGGACACGCAACCATGCCACCTTCTGCTTCACCTATCATCTCAGGGTTGAGGTGGTGATATGGCAGCAAATACTTCTTCCAAGCTTCAGAGACAAGCCTCAGGTAAAGGCAAACCACATTGGTGAGTAATGGAGCACCATGAAGCATGGCACCTGTAAGGGGTGGGGAAGTTGCGCCCACAACAATGACATATTCTTGTAATTTTATACGGCATGGCCTCAACCCCTACAAATTTGCATAGAGTGTTATATATATACCTAAATATATCATCTTGAAAAGTCTACTATGTCATAAAAATACTTACATAGGACATGATAGGTGTTGGGTCCACACAATTACTCCCAACCACCTTTGTTGTAGGGGGGTCCACCTTGTATAAAGAGCAGGGTGACACAGCTGGTACTGTCTGAGTAGATGATTGAGAAGCCTCCCACTGGCTCATTGCTTCTTGAATTCCTTTTGAAATTAAATCCTCTGCCTCCTCTTTTGAGAATCCCCCTTTCTGGAGAGATTTGCACTCTAATGGCCCAAAGAATTCTCTTATACCCACACCAGTTCCTGCAGCCCTAACATGTCCAGGATGCTCTGGATTACCTAGAGCAACTGTCAATTCCTCCCATGTGCCCTCAGGGATGAATTTGCCTTGTTTCCTTTGCTCGTGGAGCTCCCTCTAATCATCATCAATAGTAATTGGTAAGTAAAACATAACAATAATAAATACTATTTGCTCTAAGAGTTGAATTTTACCATTTTTGCAGCTGCATCAGTAGTTACGGGGTTGGTTATTTCTCCAGATTTGGATTTCCTCCCAGATATCCATATATCATGGAAAAGTAGAGGTTTAATAGTAGTAGTAGAGGACTCGATAGTCCCAGGAGTAGCCTGCTGAGGAGAAGACACATGTAGTAGCTTTTGGTAAAGATTTATATAGCCACCTAGACCCATCGCGTGGTTGTACACATTTTTTGCATGCCTTTCTCTTTGAGCATTGTTTGCAGCCTGGTTAGTGACAATCATCAATATTAATTGGTAAGTAAAACATAACAATCAAGGCTAAGGTAAAATGTAATCAAAATGGGGAGTGAGGCTCAATACCTTGAATTCATCATTTTTTTTCACAACAGTAAACATCCCCACATCTCTGGATTAGGATAACTCCATTGCTCTATGGTTGACTTCTTTCTCTTATCAGCTTCTCGTATGTACGGTCTTGTAAGATTTGTCCTATAATTCCTCAATACCCTCCCATAGCATTGCATCACCTTTTTGCGATGCAGATTTTCATCCAGGTCATATATGCTCTGCAAAAGTTCATATACTTGATGGAATATTTTAAAAATAAAACTGTAAACAGATTTAAAAACAAAATTTCAAATGATAATATTTTACACATAGTTATTTCCATATGAAGTCTTTCTTGATTTTATCAACTTTATGCCAAGATTCTACTGCTATACTACAATGGCTACGAGTAACAACCCCTAGATATGAAAAAAAAGAGCCGCGGTTCTTTCCAAAAGGATTTCCTACATTATCAAAGTCAACGACAACTTCAGTCTGTTACCCCTTTTTTGTATCAACTTGTTCGTCATGGAGATGCCCCTTATTTTTTATGCTTCTCATCAAGCTGAACAAGATCTTCAGAACGTACATCCTCAACCTAAAATTCACAAAAAAAACACATATAGGTCATAAATTGATAACTTATAAATGCGATAAAACAATACAACAAGATAGACATATTGTAAAATGCACAACTTACACCAGTGTCAAGGTGCACATTGTGATACTTCTCATCCTCATGGTAATCATCATCATGGTCATCATATTCATGGTCAGACAACATATGAAAAAATGTCATAAAAATAGTCAAGCAATGAAATATAAGGTTATAAAATGCACATAACATTAAAAAAATAAAAGCATGCCTATAATAATAAGATCTTTTATCAATTAACATTCCCTCAGTGTGATCTTCATGCATGTATAACTCAACATCAATTTCAATACTTGGTGTTGGCAAGCCAACTGAGAAAGGACTAGAGTCATCATACTTGTCATAGTACTCTTCTTCGTCTATAGAATCTTCAATGAACTACCTTTTACCATAAAGAACAACCGACCATTTTTCATTAGCAGGATCATCAATATAAAATACTTGCTTCGCCTATGATGCCATTATGAATGGTTCACCCTTCTCACCAATCTTTTCAAAATTCACTAATGTGAAACCCAATTTATCCACTACAACTCCTTTGGTGTTATCAACCCAATTACACTTAAAAACTAGAATTCTAAAATCTACATAGTCAAACTCACATATGTCTTCAATGACACCATAATATGACATTTTAGCTTCATGTGGACTCTTATCCTTCACACTAAAAAAAATAATGAAGATTCTTGAAGGGTGACCCCACTATTTTGTACGACGCTCTTATCATCTTGACACTTTTTGTCATATGAGAACCCATTTATGTCAAACCATTCATAAGACACAACATTCATTTTTGGTTTAAAGGCGAGGCATTTGATATTTTTAGCAACATTATTTGGTGTTTGAGATAGTTGACGTAAGTCTTTATCTTCAAACCACCTAATAAGTGTCTTGTTATGCTCTCTAGCAAGCCACATTGAATTGTCTTTTGGATATTTTGTCTTGATGAAATTGGTATGTTTAGTGATATAAGAACTCACTTCGTCGATGTTGTGTAAAATATACAAGTGATCTTGCTCCCACAACTCACGACCGATTACTTTCACTCGTGCTCCTAAATTCCCTTTGTCAGAATAATGCTAATCAATATTCTTGTCATTTATAGGAGCTTCATTACCACTTAGAAAGTCATTTCAAAAGTCCATAACCTCCCTCTCCAGATAAACCTCAATAATAATCCCTTCAGGCTGATAACAGCTTTGAGCATCACCTTTAAAAACACTCATGTATAATTCAAAAGGATACATCCAATGGAAGAAAATTGGTCCGAACATTTTCACTTCCCTAGTCAAATGGACAACAAGATGTACCATGATATCAAAGAATGAAGGAGGAAAATACATCTCAAGCTGGAATAGGGTAACAACCACTTATCTTTGCAACTTATTGATATTTTCATTATCAATAACTTTGCTAGATAGAGTGTTGAAGAAGAAATAAAGTTTGGTGATTACTAACCTTACATGCTTCAGTAGTATAGATCGAATTTCCACAGGCAATATTTGTTACATTACAGTGTGGCAATCATGAGATTTAAGACCTATCAGCTTCAGATCTTTCATTGATACCAATCTATAGATATTGGAAGAGTATCCATGTGGTGCCTTAACATTAAGCAAGCAGTCGCAAGAAGTTTTCTTCTCCTTTCTAGATAATGTGTAACAAGCAAGAGGTAAATATGTTTTTTGATCGCTCCTAACTACTTCTGTTAAATTTTTCATTATTCGCATTTCACATAGGTCCATTCTGGATTTGATGCCATCTTTAGTCTTACCTAGTATATTCAACAGAGTATCAATGATGCTATCACAAATATTTTTCTCAACATGCATGACATCAATACAATGCCTAACTGCTAAAGAACTCCAATAAGGATGTTTCCATAATATTGACCTTTTATTGAATAAAGATTTTTCACTTTGTGTGGGAATGGTACATTGCGATCTCTTACCAAATTCATTGAGAAACCATTTTACTCTTTCATAAACAACCTCCCATGGTATAGGTTTAGGGGCACTCCATTCCTCATTCGATCCATTGAATGCTTTGCACAACCTTCAATAAGAATGGACTTTTGAAAAAAAAACATCAATAACCAAAATATATAGTCTTGCCGCATATATAGGGCATGCTTTAGATCCTTTTACACTGTATCCAAACAAAATTCCCATATGTTGGAAAGTCATTAATAGTACAAAACAACATAGCATGCAAACAAAATGTCTCTATGCGTGAGGCATCATTGGTCATCACACCTTCACCCTAGAGTTTATTTAAGTCATCAATCAGAGGTTCAACATAAACATCAATATCATTTCTAGGTTGTTTAGGGCCCGATATCAACAAGTACAACATAACATACTTATTTTTCATACACAACCAGGGAGGAAGATTGTATATAACATGCATAATAGGCCAAGTTTTATGTTGGATGCTCAATGTGTCGTATGGATTCATCCGATCAGTACACATCTAGAGTCTTAGATTCCTAACTTCTTCACCAAATTTAGGGTACAATAAATCAATCTCTTCATGCCAAATCAATCTTCTTCCACTATGGGGAATCAGACACATATCGTAGGATCCCGTCATTATTTTTCTTAACCTCTTCATGCCAACTTAAGTTCTCCACATCCATCGGATTGAAAAACAAGCATTGAAACCATGGTATGATAGGTAGATACCACATCACCTTGGCAGGAGAGCCAATTTTAGACTTCCCCAAAGTTGTCATTTTATACCTTGACACCTCACATTTTGGGTAATCTTTCAAATCGACATAGTCCTTTTAAAATAATACACAATCATTCGGGCATTCATGTATCTTCTTAGCCTTCATTCCCATTGGGCATAACATTTCCTTTAATTCATATGTTGATATTGGAAACTTTTTTTTGAAATAAAAAAGATCTAATATATTAGATATGCAAATCTGCTTGAATGCAGTTCATTACAACAGGAGGTAAAGAGCTACTATTAAGAAAAGAAAAACTACTACTAGCAGCCAACCGGGCTAGCTGGTGCGCCACCCCATTAGCCAATCTACGGCAGTAAACAAAAGAAATGCTAGTAAAGAAACTTCTAAGATGGTCTATGTCCTCAAGAATAGATCCCAGGAGGTCCGATCTTTTAGTCCCATTCTCAGTGAGCTTGATCACCGCTTCAGCGTCCGATTCCACCATTACATGAGTAAGATTCATGTCTTTGGAAATGAGAAGTCCTTCTCTAATGGCGAGTGCTTCAGCGCATTTTGGGTCCTTGAGTGTCGGCTGTTGTTTCCCTTCTAATTTTGTTGCATCTCCATCAGCTGTCCTCCACACCATCCCCAGGCCGTCTTGTCCTTGTAAGTTAACCGCAGCATCACAGTTCACTTTGAGAACACCCTCTGACGGCCTGCACCAGTGCACACGTGCAGCCAATGTTCCCGGACAGTTTGGGTTGCTGCTCGGCGTCGGGCATGATCTAACTAATGGCAGCATTGCGTTCTTCATCAAGAGAGGTTGACGCACCTTGTTCCCAAAGATAATGTCGTTCCTTCTACTCCATATGGCCCAAAGAGCAGCTACCATATCGTCTTCTGACTTTCCTTGGACCGGCCAAACCGCAGCCATGATAGCTGGATTGACTGGTTTTGTGCCCAACTCTTCTATGCGACGTTGCACTTCCATCGGGTAGTCCTTCCATAGCTCCCATGCCTGGTCACACTTGAAAAGCATGTGACCAATATCTTCCTTTTCCCTCCGACATATAGTACATATTCCATCCTCATGGCAGTACCTATCAAACAGCCTACCGACAGTGGCCAATGAGCCGATGAAACAGCGCCATAGGAAGTGAGCCGCTTTTGGATTTAGACCCGTCTTCCATACCGCCCGCCACACATCCTTATCCACCTGGTTGGCCGGTTGCTCAGTGCTACTCGGCTGTTGAGTTGCCAACCAATATGCCGATCGCACCGTGTAATCCCCACTCTTGCTTGGTTTCCAGAAAATCCTGTCCGCCCTTGTTGCGACACCTAGAGGAATGGCTAACACCATATCAGCCATGTCTTGTGATAGAAGCTCACTGATCAGCCCACAGTTCCACTGCCCAGTTTCTTGATCAATCAGTTGATGGACTTTTTGTATCGTCGGTGATGATATACCCATCCTCCCTTCTATGTTTCCATTTAAATTTGGAATCCAGCTGTCTGTCCATATATTTATATCCTTGCCGTCACCCACTCTCCATTGCATGCCTTCTAGCACTATGCTTTTGGAATTCCATATACTTCTCCACGTAAAACTTGGATTGTGACCCCTTCTAGCCTCGAGAACACTGCATGATGGAAAGTACTTGGCCTTTAGGACTTTGTAGGCCAATGTGTCCCTCCTGTGAAATAGGCGCCATACTTGCTTAGCAAGGAGAGCTTGATTAAAAGCGCTAATGTCTCGGAACCCCATGCCTCCTTGGTTCTTTGGCGTGCAGAGTTTTTCCCAACTGACCCAGGCTAACTTCCTTTCTCCATCTTTTTCTCCCCACCAGAATCTAGCAATGGAACTGTTGATGGCGTCAAGAAGGTACACTGGTAACTGGAAAATACTCATCATATATGACGGGATCGCTTGGGCCACTGCCTTGATTAGAACCTCCTTTCCCGCTTTGGAGAGCAACTTTTCCTTCCAACCTTGCAATTTGTTCCATACTCTGTCCTGGATATATGAGAAGGCTTGCTTTTTGGATCTTCCCACTGCAGCTGGTAGACCTAAATATTTCTCGTGCCTCTCCACCTCTTTGACTTGAAGTACTTGACATATCTCGTCTTTCCTCTCTCTGCTGACTCCTTTGCTGAAGGCCACCTCGGTTTTAGATAGGTTGATTTTTTTTCCGGATGCCTGTTCATACTGGCTGATGATCACAGCTAATTTCAGGCATTCCTCCTTAGTCGCCCTCGCAAAAAGGATAGAGTCGTCTGCAAAGAAAAGGTGAGAAATACGGGGCCCATGACGGCTGGCTCGTACTCCATGAATGTCATTTTGTTGTGAAGCTAAATTTAACGAAGAAGAGAAAGCTTCAGCACATAAAATAAAAAGATAAGGTGAGAGAGGGTCACCCTGGCGCAATCCTCTGGAAGGTTGAGATCTCCTGGTACGTTCCCCATTAATGGCAAAGGAATGAGACACTGACGACATACAGTTCATGACTTTTCTCCTCCAGAGCTCTCCAAAACCCAGCTTCTCCTGAATATAATCTACAAATCCCCATTCCACCCTGTCATATGCTTTTGACATGTCAAGCTTCAAAGCTATATGACCCTTCTTTTTCCCCTGCACACCTTTCATATTGTGGAATAGCTCGTAGGCAACAAGCACATTGTCTGTGATAAGCCTTCCTGGTATAAAGGCACTTTGCTGCTCGAAAGTAATTTTATCCATCATAGGGCGGAGGCGATTGACTAGGACTTTTGCTGCAATTTTATAGATAACATTACACAAACTAATGGGTCGGAACTCCCCCATCTCCTTTGGTGACTTCACTTTGGGAATGAGAACTACCAGAGTAGAATTTACATCAGCTATACTGCCTTCGGATTTCCACCATCGCTTTATATAATTTGCAACATCGTTGCCCACTATGTGCCAATATTTTTGGAAGAACATGGCCTTCATACCATCGGGCCCGGGTGCTTTGTTAGGATGCATACCTTTCAGCGTTGTTTGAATTTCTTCCGTGGTAATATCCCTTTCCAGATCTTCATTGTCCGCACTCCCTATTTTCCTTTCAACCCCTTTAGTGGCTGCCTCCCATCCCGTTGGGTTTGACGTCGTGAAAAGCCCTTGAAAATAAGTGGTGATGACTTTTTCAATATCTTCTTCCTTCGTCTGCCATTGTCCCTCAGCGTCATGGAGTCCTTCTATCTTGTTTCTTTTTTTTCTTTGGGACGCTTTATGGTGAAAATACGCCGTGTTTCTGTCGCCCGCTTTCATCTCATTCACTCTCGCCCTTGCATGCCAATACTTTTCATCACGCCTGTGCCACTCTTGGAGTTCTGCTGCCATGCGGGAACACTTGTCAAGGTTGATTCTATCTGGCGGTAAAAGTTGAGCTTCCCCCAGCTGTCCTTCTAATTCTTTTATCCTTCTTTTCATCTTCCCAAACTTTTCATTTGCCCAGGATTTTAGTTTTAAGCTGCATTTTTCCATCTTTCCATGCAGATCGATCGATACTCCACCATCCCATGATTCCTTGATAATTTGTTCACACATATCATCCTCCATCCACATGGGCTCGAAAAAGAAATTATCCTTCTTTCCTCTTTGTTTCCTTCTTCTGTATTCCATATTAATGATAACCGGTGCATGATCAGACTCAACAATCGGAAGATGGATGACACGTGCCTGTGGAAATTTTGCCACCCAGCTTGGATATGCCAATGCTCTGTCCAACCTCTCCCTGACAAGCGTTTCAAGTGTTGTTCCCCTTTGCCACGTGAAAATGTTTCCACTGTACCCCAGGTCCGTCAAATCACAGTCATCTATCACGTCATGGAAATCCTGCATATGGCGGTAAGGTTTTGGAGGGCCTCCCGATTTTTCCATGTTGGAAACAATCTCATTGAAGTCACCAAAGAACACAGTTGGTAAATCAGAAGTGTTTTTCAAATCCCGTATCAAGTTCCAAGTATTATGCTTCAGCTGCTGGTCCGCCCACCCATAAATTCCCACTGCTCTCCATTTTTCAGCCCCTGTTCCGTCTTCAATCTCACAACTACAATGGTGTTGTGAATAAGATATAATATTGAGATCAATGTCTTTCCACCACAACCCAATTCCTCCTGCTCTGCCCACTGTGTCAATGCAAATGCCCTGTGTGAAGCCACATTTTCTCTTCACTGTTTCTAAGTCCGCACTGGTAATGAGTGTCTCCATTAAGAAGACAAGATTCGGGCTCTCCCTCCAACACCATGATCGGAGAGTGTTCACTGTGTCAGGGTTGCCCAACCCCTAACAATTCCAGCTCATGATTTTCATGGCTGTTCACGGAGCTGGTCTCTGCCAGTCCCCGCTACTTGAACACTTGGTGTCCCTTCTAATTGTGGTATTGGTTCACTGCTCCTTGCTTTCTTGGATATGTCTTCCGTGGGGCTTACTATATCTAGCTCCATATCACAGTATTCAGAATGTCTTCCTCTTTTTCCTGACATAGTGTCCCAAACAACTTCCTGCTCTGGTATCCCGAGCCGCTGTGCCCTACTCATCTTGTATACCCACGGTGGCTTCTTATTCTTCTTTGAATCTCCCTTGTCTCTCTTCCCCATCTTCTTCCTGCTTTCCATCTTCATATGTGCCCTCATCTTAATCTGTCTTTGCACCGGTTGCTGTACAGGGTTGCTTCCTGTCTCCTTCTGCTTGGGAATGGCCTCCGATTCTTTCCTTATCACTTCCTGTCTCGATTCTGGATCGATCGTGTGTTCAGTGATAGTTCTTCCGCAATCCTCCTCACCACCTGAGTTAGGCGTTGTCCGCTGTCGCACCTCCAGAAGTTCATCCCTACCAAAGGATACTCGCCTTCTTTCCGCCTGCCCTACCTCCACCGTCTCTCCTGTGCATTTACCCTTGCCTCCATCCGCCCTTGTTGTTTCCTGCCACTCTGGGAATAGTGCGTCGAGGTCGTAGTTGGATTCCACGCTGCCCTCTTGATACAACTGTGAATGTCCGCTCCCTCTATTATCTGCGTCATACCCCCCCTTGATTGGTGCCTCACTATCTCCCGCTCCACAGGCCTGGCTGCTCTGCGTTCCACCATCTCCAGTCGTCCCCTTGGTCGACGATCCCTCCTTCATTGGCTTGTTCTTGAAAACTATCCTTCTCGTGACCCAGGTGTGACCATGAAGCTCTTCATGCAACGTCGTCCTCTGCTTCCTCGGGGATGCTTTCAGCCACGGTCCCCATTGCTGGCTTCCTTCCTCGCCTTCAATTCTATCACTGCAGTCCCTCTCAACATGACCCAGCCTCCCGCAGATATGGCAAAAGTGCATCAGCCGTTCATACTTCACATCCAAAGTGATGATGTTGTTCTGGTTCCCTGTAAGCCGCAGGACTCTCTTCAACGGTTTCGTGATGTCCAGATTGATCCTGACTCTTGCCGATGTCTCCCACCCGAGTTCGTCGACGTCCAAGTCAAGGACCTCGCCCAGTCTGCTAGCAATCTTCCTAATAGCCTGGTTCGACTGGAACCCTAGAGGAAGCCCGTAGATCCGAGCCCAGAAGGGAGTATGCTTGATGGTGATCGCCCCCGGCTGCTCTTCCTTCTCAATCTCCTTGAAGATTAGCAGCTTATTGTCGAAGTTCCATGGCGCCCCGTCTATCACCTTCTGCTTGTCTCTCCAGTCAAAAAATTGGATGATAAAGACGTCGCCTTCCAATTGCTTGAACACTACCTTCTGCGATAGCCCCCAAGACTGTGTGAGAGTGCGCCGCATCGCCCAAAAATTGGGCACTCTGTCCGCCAGGAAACGCGCAACCAGCGCCAGCCCCAGATGCTCCTCTTCATCGTTTCGTTCATCCCTGACTTCGATCAGCTCCTCCTCCTCCGTCGTTAGCTGTAGTCTCACGTATCTCTCTGTCAGTTCCTCCGCCATCATGGGGAGAGTACCAGGAAGCTTGCCCTGTCCTTGGACCTGCAAGAGAAGATGACCCGCTCGGGTAGAGGGACTCCCACACGCCGTAACCCTAGTCGCCAGAGTGCTAGGTTGCGGCCGTGGGGAGAGAAAAATTCTTGATTATTGATATTGGAAACTCGTTTCCTTCCAAAAGAATTTCTTTCAACAAAGACAACAATGATGTGAAGCTTTTAATGCTCCATTTATCATTAGCCTTCAGATTATACAATCTCAACACCTATGTATAACAGTCTCTTAGCATCATGCACAATGTTCCTAAATGAGGAAGGTGGATCAGTGTGCTCTACCCTACAACTATCTAGCATCGCATCAACCATGTCCATCAGAATCGGTTCATTCACATCTACATCATCAATACAGTTTCTTCTTCAACACAGGTACTCCCATCGACATCTACTGATCTCAAGTTTGGAATCTCTTCATTCCAGTACCATTATGTATAGCCCTGTACAATCTCGTTGCACATGATATGACTTTTAATTTCATCACCAGTGTTGACTTTCAAGTTGTTTCCGCAATGCCTGCATGGACAATAGAACCTATCTCTAGGTTGTTTCCTATGTTCATTCGCAAATATTATAAATTGATCAAGACCAGTAATAAACTCTGGGGTGGAGTGATTTTGGAATGGAAAACCATGATCTATCCATTCTATGATAAAAAAAGAAAACACATATTAGGGTTTAGGGTTTACAAATTATGTTAAGGATTTACAGATAGACTAGGATTTATTGTTTTAGATTTAGGGATACAGGTTTATAGATTAGGGTTTAGGGTTTAAAGATTAGGGTTTAGGGTTTAAATATTAGGGTTTATGATTTATAGATTTGGTTCAAGGTTCAGTAATGAATGTGTGTGCCACTGATCCCATTCTTAAACACCTAATCTCACTAGTAAGTGTATAACGTGTATTTGGCTTTTAAGAAAATTTTGGCAACATTTCCCCACAGTTCTCCAAGTACACCGATGTAGATGGGTAAATGTCCACCAACATATGTACTTAGAGAACAAATGGGGAAGTGATAACGAAACATCTTGAAAATTGAATATACATTTTACACTTACATCCTAAGTGAGATTAAGTGTTCAAGAACAGTCCCAAACCAGGGACTCTCCAAGATTTACTCTTAATGAATAAATCTCAAATGAGTTTCTAGGCCAACAAAATACATGTATGTTGTCATTCCTATACCTATGATCCTAGTTTCATCATTTATATCCTAGGTTTTATGTAACATCATTTAATTCAATTCATTCATCCATTTAGATTAGTTAATCAAGAGAGAAAGAAAACATTAATATTAATTAAGAGAACTAGATTAGGAACCTTGATTTGAGATTCTTGACTTGGTCTTTGAAAAGTGTCCCTCAAAGAGGTCCTAAGATTACAAACAATGTATGAGTTTATTTACAATAGCAACATGTTGTAATCTTAATCGTACCCTAGTCCAGGTACCATATTCCATAACATTGATTTAAACATATCCAATGTACATGCATGTTCATCATCAAGATATAGCAAACTAAGGAAAGAAGGTAAATTACACTACTAAGATATAGAGATCCTAATTAACACTGGTCAATGCAAGAGCAATAAGTAACTAACCATAAAAAAGTGATTTACACATATAAAAACTATATTTCCTATTTTCACAATAATGAGATGTATCTCATTCATATTGTTTTTTCCTGGTGCATAATATTTCCTCAATAATTAGGCATGTTCAGTTTTAAAACATGGATCAAAGCTTTGAAATTATTATCTAGCAAGTAGGGAAGTAGGTGAGGTGCAAGCTATGAAGCAGGTGAGGTGGAAGCTATTTTGGAGGCTTACCTATAAGTAGGGGAAGCTCCGACGGTGATGAGGGTAGCACTAGTAGAAGCTCCAGCAAAAGCTCCAGAGACCTAGGTGGTGACGGCTAGATCAGGCCCAAGCTCTGGCATCCTCCCAAGCTCTGGTGTCCTCCCAAGCTCCCAAGCTCCTGGCAACAAGCAACTACTCATGAGAGCAACAACGACAGTGATGGATGGGGGAAGAGTGGCAGTCGGTGAGCAATGGAGTGGCCACAGCTGGAGGAAGAGTTGCAGAGGCAGAGGATTGAGCAGCTAGGGAAAAATTCACCAGAGACGTAGGTGAATTGTGACGAAACAGAGAATGGTGAGAAAGTCTGTTTCGTGCATGTTATATTAAGTTACCCATAGTCATTGGTTGTTTTCAAAACCCAACAAATAAGTACATTATCATCGGTTAAGAATACAAAACTGACGACTAACTCCTAAAACAAACAAAAAGTAGACACTGGCTTAGGGCCATAGTCTTCGATTACGTCTGAAAAAACCGATGACTAACTACATATCCAAACAAAAAAAATTGCCCTCAGGTTAGGGGTATAGTCATCAGTTTAGAAATAAAAAATGAGGAAGAAGAAGCAATTTGGGGGGAAATTATTTTCATGGGGACATGGCGCAAAAAGACCTAGTCGTTGGTTTCTTCTAAAAAATTATGTCCCAGAAAGGGGACTTAGTTGTCGGTTATTTGGTAGAGAGGATGACTAATGGGGGATAATTTTTTCTGTGGGGACATGCTTTGTCGTTGGTTATATACAAAATTGACACCGGATTGAAAATTTTGGAGGCAAATGTTTTTCCATGAAAAATTGTATTTTATGGGCAATTTAAGAACCAACTTTAAATTGAAAGCAGTACCCATGCCTTTTCTAAATCAGCAGGACTTTACATATGGTGACGGTTGGCATGAAGAACCGACGTTGTTGGTAAATTGGTGTCAGTTTTTCTAAGGAACCGACGTCAGCAAAAGTGACATTAAACGTCAGATCTGTACTAGTGTAAGTTGTCATCACACTCACAAATATATATCCATCTACCTTTAGAGTGTCGTGAAGGTCATCCTTTAGAACACTTATTCCTTCCCTCTCAAATACTACTTTCCCAAGGTCGTCGTCTTCCTTCATCTTTTCATGTGTATAAATTCCAAGGAAACCTCTCACATGACCATCTATGAAAGTTTGAGAAACTAGCTTTGACAATCCTAGAGGTGATCATAGATAACCTCCATGGTGTATACACTATGTAGTTCATGTTGGTATTCAAGAAATAAATCTTCAAATGGAATCCCTTTAGTCACTACTTCTATCAACCACAGTACGAAAACGCATAGTCCCTAGATTCAATCTCTTTTTGGGGGACCTTTGTGCTTATCACAATATTTTTCCAAATATTGATGTGTCTTTTGCCTACCCCTTGAAAGGCATACTAGAGCCTGATGGGGATCTTGTGAATGCCACATGCTTCAGCTCTTCAGAAGACCATTGAGTTGTAAGGCAACTCTATGCTACAATAGTTGTATATAGTCATGTGTTGTTTGTACAGGTGAACTACTATCACCACCTAGTGCTTGGTCGTTTGGAAAGGCAAGGTGACAAGTCTTGTTTATCACTTGTTCACTACAGTGTGAAGTTTCTCAATGGGTGTTAAATCAAGTTTATTTTCAAACAACCTTTCAACCAAAATAGAAGTCATGTTAAAAATAGGTTGTACTTTGTCAGGATGTAGGAACTTTTCAAGCGCGGTCACGTATAATACTATGAATAGTCATTGATGGACCCTGACTTTATTTATGAAAATCCCCCTAAAATGTTACCTTGTAAGAGTTCTCCCTCTATTGTTGTACAAGATGTCTCTCCCAGGTAAGTTGTCATTCAGGATGTCTATGAGGACATGGACATCACTATATGAAATTCTAAATACAAATGTGATATCCATTCCCAATATTTTGCAAGGGAGGGGTGGAGGTGTGGGATCTTGTGGCATAACATCATGGAATGAGGGTCTCTATCAGGTACATTTGTGAATAAGGAGTTGAGTTTGCCTTCATCTTCATATGAGATCCCTTCTGCACCTATAGTTGTTTGTTTGGGAGCTTGTGTGCTGCTACAGACAGTGTGGGTTCTGTAATGTTATGTGGCTCCTAGTTCATCCACCTTATCAACAATTGCTTCATTGTAGATAATGTTGTTGAAAGGGAAATCTGCATTTTGCTTGTTGAATTGTAAGTATATGTCACATATATCCATACATATACCCATGGCCCTAGTTTTATCTTGAAACACCTCTTCTGAGGTGAGATCTATGTCATTATCATCCAGCTTGTTAATATTCTCTATGGTAGATGTGGCATCAGTAGGTAGTTGCACGAGCATTGTGTCATACGTTCGTGCAGTGTCTGCGGTTGTTACTTCATGAGGCGGTGTCGTGTGTTGTTTAGGAGTATTCTCCCCCATATGTTGGACTTGGGAATCTTCTTCCTATTGCACTACTTACCCAAGTTCACCATCTGATGGCATTGAGTTCAGGTCAAGACCCATGGTTGGAATGCTAGATCTATTCACTGATTTCTTGATTTCTCAAAGATCTTTTGGGTTGTTTAGTTTGTTTTGAGATGAGGGTGTTTGTTGACTCAAGGTTTAAATTGACTAAACCCTTATTTTGATTATGACTAACCATTCCACTTATTTGTGTCTAATTCTTCTACCTAAGTGATTTTAGATTAGATAATACACACTCTAAATGCCCAAACTTGCACATCCTAACTTGGATAAATCAAGTCATACACGCATAAAGATCAAGATTGAAGAATATATATATTTCTTCATATATCTTTGATGTAAATCACTTGTAACGATTGTATGACTAGTAATTAAGATTAGAAAAAATAGTAGCACTTAGTTTGAATATATAAGCACCTTTATGGCATTTGCCAAAATCCATCACAGAGTGCCTTGTCGGTCAAGTTTGTCCTGGAGAAAACTCATCCGATAAGCCGTGTGGGTCTTGACAAATCCCAACATCGGTTGTGTTTGTCTTGATGACAACTCGACTGACACACTACACTTTGACTTGTCATACAGTGATGTCAATTGAGTTTTCTAAAAGACAACTCAGCCAACAACACTATAAGGAAACTATAGAAAAAGTGTTTCTAACCGTTGGAGTGTTGCAAAAAGAAAGTATCTATTACAACACCCCAAACTGATAGAATTTGATCATAAGTGTCTCTATTGTCTAGTCAGCAACCTTAACTATAAATAGGACCCCTCGGGCTTCATCTCATGATTAGCCAAGCACTATGAAGGTCCCTATATTATAGATGAGTGTCTCTAAGAACCTCCTTCCACTTTTAATTTTAATTGCTTGCTACATCCATTAGAGTGAGTAGGAGATTTGTAAGAGAGCTAGTCCTACATGTATATCTTGTGAGGCTCTCACTTCCTACACCTCCCAATCTCTCTTTCTACCATGAAGATAAAGGTTCTCTCTCTTGGATAAGAGAGGTGAATAAGAAGAAGGGAAGGAGTCCCTTAGTGAAATCTTCTCCTTGATGACAATGAAGTCAAAGGCAGAAGATCCAAGTCAAGAGTGGGTAATTCCTTGAAGGCATAAGAGTTGTTGCAAGAGTGGGTAAGTCCTTAGTGAAGGTGTAAGACTCATTGCAAAAGTGGGTAAGTCCTTGGCAAAGTAGAATATGCTTGGTCATGGATAGGTAAGTCCTTTGTGAGGTTATTATCTCCCTTGTTCTGAAAGGGAAGGGTAGGTATCCTTGTCCTAGAAAAGGAAGGTCAATGTTGCAACTCTTATAATGGAATATAAGGAGTTAGACATGGTTGAAAATCCTAGAGGCTGTCCTCTCTAGGTAGTGGACTTACATCTCCTAGTTTGGAGTTTGGAACATGTTATGACCCCCTCCCTTGTTATCCCCTAAAAAGGAGGACCGAGAGGGCAAGGGCCATAATCATATTTCTGGGTTCCAAAATTAACAAGTAACGAATTATAATCAATAAATTTCATTATATGGAAAAGTGTTTGGTAACAAGATAAAAGATAAAATCTACACAAAGGAGTAACATGGAATGGGTTTCTAACGTTTGCAAACATGAAATGAAGATTATCTATCTAAATCCTCTAGAATTACTTTAGATCTTTATTTTTTGGTTCCTTCTTCTCTGGATGTCTGTTTTTCATCATACTTGCATAATTATAGTGGTTTAACCTAAAAACACCATGAAATAAAAAATTGATGAATATAATAAGTTCTATTAGTTTGTGGGGGAAACAAAATATTCACATCTAGGTGTAACAACATAAGCATCCATATGGAAACTTTTAATTATCTATTCATAATTCATTTTGGTTTTATAACTTCTCATCCCATCATGCTTTAATCTCATTATTATATTCCTCACTAGGGTCTTGTCCCTATAGTGGACGCTCATACCATCCCGTCTGGGCTAGGGTATTTGTCTGGTCTTCCCATCCGGGCTAGACATCTCATATGACCATCCAATCAGATCTTGGTGTTCCATTGGGTTTCCCATCCGAGCTAGACACCTCATATGACCATCCCATCTGGGCTTGGCCCTTATAGCAAACTTCCCATCCGAGCTAGGTTCATTTTCCATTCACGAGCATGAACAAGTTATTTAGTATATAATGTGATACTCATAGAGGCTTTAAAGATTGCAAGAATTAAATAAACAATCAATAGTTTATTTTCAATCAATGCGAGAAACCTCAGAAATCCACAGGAGTCATTTAAGTCGAGTAGTCATAGGCGTAACCACATACCTTTCTCAGAAGTGATCGAAGTCCCAACAATAAAGGAAGATTTGATAACAAGAAAGAAATCACTCTGAAGTTCGTGCTTAACACCCAAGTATTACCATTTTATCTAAAATCTATCATTCAGACTAACTTGGGATCCAAGTTAGGGTTTAGGGATCTACTTAGGGTTTCATTAGGGTTTTGGCTTTCCAAACCCTAATTATCATTTTTAATGTCTTTTAAACTTACAAACCCTAAACTTGATGGTTTATGCATCATTAAACCCTAGTTAAGTCCAAGATGTATGTTTTATCCAAAAAGACTCAAATTCATCCATTTAAGCCATTTAAACATGATATGATAATTAAAGTCAAAAAGTTAGGGTTTTATACATTAACACCTTAAAGATAGAAACTTTAGGCATTTTTAGAGTTAGAGACAAAATTAGTTTTTCAAATTGTTTTTATTACACTCTTTGCATTTTTCTGATAATTTTTATATATTATATGTTACCATTGGACCTTCCTACTAACTATTGTGATTTTTGGAAAATAAATATATCATGTCTAGCCAATTACGGCACACCACATAGGTGATCATCCCTGGTCTCGGTTGTGCCACTGTGGCTAGACTAAGCCAATCATCTTTTGCCAACCAGGCCACCCGGCCACATGGCAACTCGATGGTCAAAGCAAAGAAAAGGGGGAAAATACTAGTTTACCCAAACCTATTCAGAAGGTGATTCATGTCAAGGGTGTCCTTTCCACTCTGACCGTCTCCTACCTCTATTTGTTCATGAGAACAACTTGACATTCAACATTGGGGGTTGGCTCTGGAAGCTTGGGCCTTTAGACCGAAAGCAAGGGAATCTTCACCCTCCTTCCTTCTTCCCAAACTTTACCATTGCCTCAATTCCGTCTCAGGGTGATAAGAGTAGCAAGAATGAAAAGATGCCCAACCTGGGTTGCTTGAAACAGAAGTGGGGAAGAAAGGAGGGCTCTAGCAGAGAAATTGAGAGTAGGGAAAAGAATCATAGATGAGGAAGAGTCTCACGAAGAGGATTGGGATCTCATGGCAGTTGTTATCCCCTTCTTATATAGCTTTGGTTGGGGACCCTTGGCTATCAAGGATCAGTGAATTGGGTAGAGTCATAATGGTTCTCCATAATAGGCAAAATCAGGAGTGGATCGATGTGAAATCCTTTCCCAAATCCATCACAGTGGTTTCTAGACTCGCACATGCATCGAATTGGGAGGAAATGGAGAGG
Organism: Alisma plantago-aquatica; assembly: GCA_963693085.1. Taxonomy (NCBI): domain Eukaryota; kingdom Viridiplantae; phylum Streptophyta; class Magnoliopsida; order Alismatales; family Alismataceae; genus Alisma; species Alisma plantago-aquatica. The sequence continues at coordinate 1,442,443,771 of OY856411.1, read as the reverse complement.
GAAAGAAATCATTGTTGTATTCCCATTTTCTTTTTCTCTACGGGGTAGAAGATGATCTTAGTGTTGTCATATGATCATCCAATAGTCCAAAAACACACACAAATAAAGGGGTTGGGTCCCTGATTTCATTTTTTGAAGTGATTTAGATTGTGACATTTATAGCATGTATCCATTAGTCCAATCACTTTAGGATTTCTAGAAAAATTCATATCTCTCGCTTTGTTAATTCTTTTAGTCCCAAAATTTTAAGGAAAGTTTCTAATGACTTTTTCCAAGTGTTGGTGGGGTTTGAGCCCAAAACTCAAAATAAAGACACTTTTCTTAATCTCCAAGTTTTTTCTTTTATCTCGTCAGTTATGGTATCGAATCAATCCTTTTCTCTTTCTATCTTTCCCATATCAATTATTATGATTACTTTTTTGGTTAGGAACCATGTGATAATGAAACCAAACCATTAATGGCCTTCAACACCTTTTATATAAAAATATACATAATTCTACATGTAAAATAACAATTATCTATAATTCTTGAAAACACATTTATTATTCTATTTTATTTCTTTCTTTTCCCCATATTTGCCATTGGATTATTGGAAGACAATATAACCATTCAAATCCTTGCAATTATGATTTTTATAATCAAACCCATACTTTTACAAACAAGGCATTGAAAACACTTATTATTTCACTGTTTAAAATCAAACAAGTATAAAACTGTATGAAAAAATAGATTATAACATCCTATCCCTCTTATAAAGAATTGTGTCCTCAAAATTCAACAAATTACATAAAAAACCAGGATGAGACTTTTCCATGTCAGTCTTTAGCTCCCATGTGGCTTCATCCTCTCCATGGTGCTTCCAAAGAACCTTTACCATCTGTACCATTTCATTCTTGAGCTCTTTCACCTTGGTATTCAAAATCCTCACATGTGACTCATGGTATGTCAACCTCCCTTGTAATTCAATAGGCTCAATGTTCAACACATAGCTAGGATCCTTCACATATCACTTTAGATTTGACACATAGAACACATCATGCATCATACTATATTCTACGGGTAAAATTATACAATAAGTGACTTTGCCAATCTGTTCTATAATCTCAAACAGACCCACAAATCGAGGACTTAGTTTTCCTCTATTCTTAGCTATAGATCGGAGGGGAGCGATTTTTACAAACACATGTTCACCTATAGTAAAGTGTAAACCAATCTATTTCACATCATCATATGACTTCTATCTATCATGGTCTCACTTTAGCCTTTTCTTGATCACAATGACCTTGTCAGCGTACAACTATAGTTCTTTTGACCTAAGCAAGGTCCTCTCACTAACATCATCCCAGTGAAGCGGTGACCAACACGGCCTCCCATAAAGAGCTTCATATAGAGGCATCCAGATATTGGCTTGGTAACTATTATTGTAAGAAAACTCATCTAAGGGTATGTATTATTCCCATGTCCACCCTAATCGAGCACACATGCTCTCAACATATCATCTAATGTTTGAATTGTCCATTTTGGCTGACCATTGGTTTGGGGTGATAAGTTGTATTGAAGTTCAATCTCATATCAACTTTTAGTTGAAATTTTTTCCACAATTTTGAAGTGAAATTAGGGTCACGGTCAGAAATAATTAAAGTTGGAATTCCATGTAAGAAGACTATCACTCTGATATACAACTCAGCTAGATCTGACACCTTAGTAGTAATTTTTAGGACTAGGAAGTATGTTGACTTGGTCAGGCGGTCCACCACCACCCATATAGCATCATGTACTTTTCTCATCTTAGGAAGACCCACTACAAAATCCATAGTGATATGATCCCATTTCTATTCAGGAATCTCAATCCATTACAGTAATCCATGGGGACGTTGGTGTTCAGCCTTCACCATCTGGCATGTAAGACAACTAGCCACATATGTTGTTATGTCTCTCTTCATTCTAGGCCACCAAAAGTATTGTTGCATGTCCTTAAACATCTTGGTTGCAATAGGGTGCACTGTGTACTTTGATCCATGTGCCTCTTGCAAGATGTGAGTCTTTAAAGGTGAACCCTCAGGAACCCAAATGTGATGCTTGTACCTAATTCCACCATCAACACCCATTGAGAGGTGTATTTGGGGTTTCTCCATCAAACCTTTCATATTTTCTAGCTCTAAAGTTGGCTAGATGGGCAGCTAACAACTCACTCAATAGATTAGGTTTTATCTTATTGTTAGCCAAGTGAATTTAGTCTTCTAATGGTTGCAGAATCCATCTAGAAAAATCATCCAACTCTCTCCACTGAGTGGATAACAAGGTCGCACATCTGAACTATTTTCAACTAGGGGCATCAACCACCACATTAGCTTTTCTCAGGTGGTAGGCTATGGTGAAATCATAGTCTTTCATGTACTCCATCCATCATCTTTGTCTTAAGTTCAAGTTTTTCTGAGTTAGGAGGTACTTCAAGCTTTGTGTGGTCGGTGGGGATTTCAAAGGTAGCTCCATATAGGTAATTTCGCCAAAACTTTAGGGTGTGAATAGTTGTTGCTAACTCTAAATCATGTGTTGGGTAGTTCACTTCATTCGTCTTGAGCTGTCTTGTGGTATAGGAGACAACATGTTCATTATGCTCTAGCATGCATCCAAGTCCCATCCTTGATGTGTCACTAAAGATTATGTATCCTTCATTGCCTGAAGGTAGATTCAACATGGGAGTTAGGTCAACTTCTCCTTCAACTCCTAGAATCATGTTTCACGCAAGTCAGATGACACAAACCTTTCATCCTTTTGGGTGAGCTTGGTGAGGAGCAAAGCAGTCTTTGAGAAATCCTTTATGAATCTCCAGTAGTACCCGCCAATCATAGGAAGTTGTGAATCTCAAAAGGGTTCTTTGGAGCTATCCAATCATGTACAACTGACACCTTGGCAGGATCCACCGAGACGGTCCCTCCAGATATGATATGTCCAAGGAACATGACACAGTCTATCCAAAACATGCACTTCAAAAACTTCCCGTAGAACTTCTTCTTTCTCAGGATATCAAGGACCTTATCTGGGTGTTCAATGTGTTGTTCTAGGTCTTCGAGTAAGCCAGGATGTCATCTATGAACACTATGACAAAAGAATCAAGGAAGGGTTGGAACACACTATTCATGAGGTTCATAAACACACTTGAGGCATTGGACAACCAAAAATGCATAACTAAAAACTCATAATGACCATAACGGGTTTGGAGAGTGATCTTTGTAATGTCTTCCTTCTTAACTCACAACTGGTGGTATCCTGATCTCAGATTAATCTTAGAGAAAACACGGGCTGATTTGAGTTGGTCAAACATGTCATCTATACGTGGTAAAGGATACTTATTCTTTACTATATCTTGATTTATCATCCTATAGTCTATGCGCATACGGAGTGATCTGTCCTTCTTTTTTGCAAATACGACCGGTGCTCCTAATGGAGAAGTGCTAGGTCAGATGAAGCATTTGTCTAGAAATTCCTATAACTATTTTTTTCATCTCAATCAACTCAACAGGGGCCATCCTATAAGGTATCCTGGAAATGGGGTTTGTTCCGAGTGCTAATTCTATTGAGAAGTCCACTTCTCTCTCTGAGGTATGCCAAGAAAATTATCCAGGAACAAATCTACATAGTCCCTAGCTACCTCTACTTCCTCTAAGGGCACACCTTAGGATTTGGCTTTGTAACTACTGATCACTCTTTTCATGGGTTAAAAGTGTAAACTCGATTGTCCAGTCAAAGATATCAGACTTCAAGTGTATACCTGCAACCCAACACGGAGTCTTTGTAGTAGTGCAGGGTCGAACACAGGGACAAGGAGAATAACAGAATAAAAACCAATGGTTTTAGCTTAGTTTAGTCAAATCAAAAAAGTGAAATTGGTCCCAGTTAAGGAACAATTTAATATAATCAAGCAGTAAATCTAAGTTATGAAAAATCAAAGAAAATAAGTAAAGACAAAATATGTAAAACAATAAAAGAAGAAACTTAGATTGGGTTTCACCAATCAGACCAACCACAACCACATAAAACCTTTACTTATAAATTATATATATTCTTAATTTGTTTTGCAAATAGTCATAAATAATATCAAATCCTTCCTTCTCTCGAGATACATGTATATTTTTATTCAAAGTTTTTCTCTCTCTCGAGTTAATAAACAAAGAGTTAATAAAAAATGTATGACTTTTATTATAGTAATTCCTCACTCTCGTATCTTGTTACTAATCTATACTCTAGATCTAAATAAAATCATTCTTTCGAATAAATCCATATCAGTCATCACAAGAAGTTATCTAATCAACATGTGACACATCAAAATGAGAGTATAGAAACAGAACTTGTAAGAACACATGTCATAATATAGAAGAATGGAGAATTACATGGTTGGGAGGGCTTGGAAGGTACTCTCAAACCAAGTTATGGAGTTTAGTCACTCATGGCATTAAAAAGAAACAAATTACAACTTGAATAAGTCATGATAAAGAAAAGGCAGGGAAGACATCCATACAAAGGTAGATTGAGTGGTCGGTCTACCAACCTTTTGACTTGTTCTAACTCAGAGGTCGACGACTGGTTGTCGACGACCAGAGGTTGATGGCTCTATTTGTACCCTCTGATCTGACTTAATGTGAGCTGGTCCATCGATTTGACGATGGAAGTGGATTGAACCACAAGGATAGAGGTCAATTGTAAGCTAGGTTGATGACACTAGACTATTCAATGGCTTTAGCCTTGGGTTATGAACTTGGCAGAAACCTTTTGGCTTGTTGGCTCTAAAATCCAAGTTGTCATGAAGTGACACCTTGGGGGTCTATTTATAGGATTTGACTTGTGCCTTGTTGATCTCTGATTGGTCCATGTGGTGTTGACGCTTCATGTTCCTATTGTCAATGTTAAATGTCGATGAGGTGACTGTTTGACAAGTCTTCATTGGTCTATGAAGGTGTCGATCTTTGTGGGATAGATAGGGCACCTACCGGCAGGATGGTCGACATCTGAACTCTTGATGAAGGCATCGAGGGTTATTCGTCGACGGGGTCATCAACAGTTGTGTTTGTTGGCTTGGAAATGATGGGGATCTATCGACATGAATGTCAATGAGTTGAGTTTTCGATGAGAGTTTGATAGGGCATTGTCAATTCTACAGGAAAGGTTTTAAATGTCAACCCATTCGGTTGAGATGGTCTGCATGTATTCATTTGAGCATTTGAGTGTCGATGGTCACTCATCGATCTTGTTGTTTTTGCATTGAATTCCTTCAAATGTCAACAACATAGATTTAAAATCTAGTATTTGATAAATTGAAAGTAAAATGAACAAAACCAAACATCAAAATACTAATTTTATTTATTTTTATTAAGAAAAAGACTATGAATTTGTGCATCAAAATTGATGGTATCAACTCCCCCAAACTTGAAATTTGTCTTGTCCTCAAGCTAATGGAATCATTATGTAATCAAACTAAGAAAGTGGTTTTTGTAGTTGACTGAAAGACAATTTTATATTGATCTCTTATAAAAACTATTCATTTCTTCATAAAATCACTTAATCTAACAAGAACATCATTTTTTAGAACATTCCATCTTTGATTTTTTTTTTCATAATTGATTTTTATTCATAGTCTTATCTATGGCATATGTCTCACTTTTTTAAGTAGCTTTCATTCTCGTCAAGATATTGTAAGTGGACAAAATTGGTGGGCAAAAAGGCTTATGGGTATCCCTTCCTTCTTTTTGGGTCATTCAAGTAGATGTAGGCAAGTGGTCCCTGTATTCCAAACCAATTGGTTTAGAGCAGTGATTGAACATCCTAAGTACCACCGCCCTAGATTACAATACCTTTAATGAACACCATTGGAATTAGGGTGTGTATTTTTAGTCTCAGAGTCCAATAAAAGCGACATATCTCCGTTTACAAGTACAACAATACACCATTTTGATAGCTCTTCAACATTATGACACAAATCTCTATCTCTTTCCACTCCTCCTTCTTTTTGGGATTTTGTAATATAAAAGATGCAAGAAGAAACGAGGTAGATATTTCTTTATTTATATGAGAAAATGCCTTTGAAGGAATATGACTTGTATTTCACTAAATATTTTTGGTAAGAATCTTTTGATGACGTCTTGTAGTTAAAATCAAACAGAGGAAGAAGTGATGTTTTGCTAAGAGAAAAACATAAAATCAAAATAAAAGAATGTTCATGTAGTTATCATGCAATTTGATTTGCAAAAGGTATCGCTTCAAAGCAAACTAGATTCTTTGTAAAGAGAATTTTCCATCTCCTGCATCTTCATAGCTTTATACAAGAAAATTGTCAAAATTTGATGGAAATAAGAAAATTATGAAAAATTTCTAAAAGGAAGAAAACTTGCATATTATGGATACCTATATCACAGGATTACACCCCCAAACTTATGACACATATTGTCCTCATAGTGTGAAAAAGAAAGAAGAAAAGATGTAAACACATGAGATATTTAGATGAGGTCGATTGTGGCCCACAGAGACTCGAGGAGCATCATGACATAGTTGTCATGGAGAAAATTATAGTTAATAGTGTGCATTTTGTAGACTACAATGTGGATCACTCCAATGGTATACATCCAATGCAAGATGTAAAAACCACAATCATTGGAGAGATGTCTTTGTTGAGGAAAATGATGATAGAATCTTGGAAGCTTCAATTCTTTGGCTCTTGAGAAGCATAATAATTACCATGATGATAGATCAGGGGGAATAAGTGCCTTAGCATGAGCATCAGAAATGCTTTCATGCTTCGAACTAGAACATAATATTTTATGCCTTAGATGTCAAATGCAGCATAAAAGCTATTATAGAATATGACTTCACGCTCATGAGTAAAGATAACCAATAAAGCCCAATGGTTATCATGAAGTAGGGGCAAGAAAATGTATCTAGGAATTGTTTGTTGTATATGTTGAATGAGCAACTCTTTTTCTCTAGACTTAACTCTTATATAAAGATCTATTGGCCATATAAAAATCATCAAATTTTGGTTGATAAGAAACTGATAGGCCCCCATGAGGCCATGGCATAGATAACCCCTAGTTGGAGGGTTTAGATAAGATCATCCCGCATAACAATTAGATCATCTCTATCGAAAACAACATACCATCCTAAAAACACTTCATCAACATTAAAAGTTGAGTATATGAAAGTTCACAACAAGAACTTCTATCCAAAGTTTCAAAATTGAGCTCAATAGATGTCATCGGACCATAGATAGGAATTTATTCAAGGTCATTCAGGAAATTTAGTATGTTAGCAGCCTCTCGAACCTTAGTAGTAGTTGTTATTGTAATAGGCGGATTGGTGACGACTGGCGATGGTGTGATATGACCTTTTTTCGCTTCTTCTCTATGTAAAACTATTTGGAAGGGTTCTTTGATGGGTCGAGGGATCAACGGGTAAAGATCTCACTAATTTTATGGAAGCTCTAGATCTTGAAAGAAACTCCGGTCATGGATGACTTCCATAGTGTAACATCCATGAAGAGTAGAAAACCCATTAGGATCCAAGTTTACAATAGGAATTTGTCGATTGAGAGCCTCCATAACTCATGATGAAAGAATTGTAGTCTTTATGTTGATTTTGCTGGTGAACAAGAGGCTCGATCACATACTTTCGTCCAATTTGGATGATAACAAGAGACCTTGTGTATGACCCGTTGTAACATGATAGGAGTACGAGGAAGCTTGTTTGTTGCACGGTCCTTGAAGTACATATCAATATTTTGAAGATCAACCACACATGGATTAAATAGAGCAGTGATTTAAAAAGTGGGTGAAGTGACCGCTTAAGCGGTCAAGCCTATGTCCCATTGTAATTTTAGCTGAAGCGGGCTTTGAAGCGTTTTGGACTGAAGCAGCCGCTTTTTCCCGCTTCAGGCTACTTTTTCAGCCCCGCTTAAGCGACCGCTTCAGGGCGCTTCACGACAAATATTGTTGGAGTGGCCTAATCACTCGCCAAATCTATAGAAAAATGAAAGCACTACTTTTGGGAGATGTGATGCTCCAGCTGTTGTATCTCAAAAGGTGTAAGAAAGTTTAGTAATTAGCATTTATCTTTACTTTGTTACTACTATTTGTACACTCTGTACATCTAGACTAGTACTTTGTACTTTTAGGTTTGTTTATGATATTATCATGTATATTTAATGTTGTTTATTACCACTGATACTCTAATAGTCTGACATTTAGTATACTTGTACAAAACCTTTGCACAACCATCTGTGGATTGTAACAAAATGATGTCGTAAAATATTGTTATATTGTCAATTATGTACTTAGTGCAGTAACTTATTGTTCTTTATGATTTACTATGTATGATATTGGCATGTATGTTTAATGTAGTTTATTACCACTGACAAATTAATAGTCAGCCATTTTTTATACTTGTACAAAAACTTTGCACAACCATCTATAGACTGTAACAAAATAAGGTAGTAAAATTTGTTATATTGTTTATTATATACTAAGTCTAGTAGTTTATTGCTCTTTAGGATTTACTGAGTAATATCTAATTATCTTGATTCTACTATATATTGTCATGCATTTCTCTTTATTACTATTTAAATGTGCATCTATTTATATTATGTTGAAGATTACCTTACTCAGTCAACAATATTTGTACAGAGTACTAGTATTTAACTACTACTACCTCCAAATTGTTTTACTAAATGATAATTTCTAAGCCCAATTGTTGAAACAATATTATGTACATAGTACTAGTATGATACTTGATTGTTGAGCGAGGACTATGCGGTTTTATGATGTTTGAGTATTTTTAGCTAGTAACAATTTATTTTTGTAAATAGGATCCTTTTTCATATGTAAAAGTCATTCTGATGTAATGAAATATCATTTAGATGCTTGATTAATGATATGTTAGTAGTACGACGGTCACCAAAAGTTTTCTACATTTTTTAAAACAATGCATACCGCTTTTTCAAAAAGCACCCACTTTGGTCCGCTTTAAAGCCCGCTTTCCGCTCCCCGCTTCAAAAGGGTCAATCTGCACGCTTCCCGCTTCGTCCTTTCCAAAACCTAGAAATAGAGTAATCTGGCACTTAAGCAAATCAGCTACGCATAACATCCAAAGATCTTTGAAATGAAAGGGTGAGAGGATGACTCTTGTATGCTTCGGTTGAGTTTATCAAGAAGTTTCAGAATAGCAGGAGATTCCAGACGATTCTTGAATAGGAAGTTTGCGAGGGAGGGTGTTGCATTGAAATACTACCACTCCTTATCACTGGGTATGACATTCTGCAAGATAGTTGATTCCAAAACAGTAAACATCTATTTAGCAACTTTAGCATGACTATAAAAAATATCGAAAAAATCTTTATGAGAAAGAGAGACGGATCCATTATTATAAATGATATGATTCCCGTCATGGTGGTTATCCAAAATGTTATGTAGGACAAAAATGTCGCAGACGGGCATTCCCTTTAAGCAATCAGAATCAAGTCCACTCATTTTGGAAGGAAACTATGGTGGAAAAGGCAATGGGGGACCAGGAAAGATTGGGTAAGGTAGTCATGGAATTGTTGATGAAAGAATAATAGAAAGGCCACTATTATCTTCACCTAAAGAAGCATGTTCTTCATCTGAAGGACTGTCAACATATACTTCTAAGTCCAAATGAGTGATATACACTCTGATAGAGATATCTTCCTCTGAGGTATGATGACTGCATAGATATTGAATAGGTTTATTAGTAGTAAGCAACGCCTCATCCAACCTCCTCATTAGATCTTCTTTGAAAATGTATAAAGGAGGTGATCGATGAATAAGAGGAAATTCATTATCTGATGGGTGTGCATGGGTGACTCTGGATGGACTCATAGAGGGTTATGTCAATGAATTAGGAATCCTGCCTCGAGGGAAAGGTGATGACTAGAGTTGTTTAATAGAGATGGGAATGGCGGAAGACTGAGGTTTACATAAGTCATTCTTCAAAAATAGTGTCTCAGAGAAATGTGATACTGACTCATGGATGGACCTGACAGATAGCTCCAGAAAGTGGTGGCAATTCTCTTTACTCATAGTATTTGGAACATATGAGTTGTCATGGGGAGAGCCTACATCAACCATATAACTTGAAAATCACTACGACGTTCTCATTGAAGCACACATTTCTCTATTTTTCCCTATCGCTCATCTTCCTTTGTCTTACAATGATTCATGATTCAATGTTGAACAACCTAGATTTCTTGCAGTACTTGGGGGAGGTGTGTAAAGGCATCCACCTTATGATCAAGGGCAGCTACTTGTTGAGGAAGGTGTTTTAGATTTTCCATTTGTAGGTGGAGGGAATTAACTTGTTTGGACATGTCATGTACATCAATCGTAAGTTTAGGAACAATAGACATGTTTGCAACAGTTACCTTACAAACTGTATCGAAAACATGACCGCAAATGCCACCCAAAGTTTAGGGTATTCCACTTTGGATGAAGAAGAAGAATGGTGCTCAGAATGGGGTGGCACACAAGAAGTAGAGGGTGAGGTAGCATGTTGGAGACTCTGAGGTGGACTATTATAAAAAAATCATGTAATTCATGATGGGGTGGAGAAAGTGGTTCGCTTGCTACAACAAAAGGTGTTGGAGTCTTAGGGATAGAGGTGGATATCTTTGTGGTGGACTAAGGATTTCGTTGTACATAATGAGTTGGTGACTTTGTAGGAGTATCCATAGTAGTCACCGGAACAATAGAAGGTTGGGCATGTCTTGGTGGTGATTGTAGAGCTACAAAATCATCATCAAGTATTGCCTCTTACTCCCTTTCCTCTGAAATTTTTGGAAGATGTCTTTTGGAATCTTTTGTCGCAATAGGTATTGACCGGACCCTAGAGGATGATGCAGCAGTAAGTTATGTTGATACTGCAGCAACTGACTCATGAAACTTGATGATGAGTTGTATGATTTCCTTCTCAGTGAAAGTCAATTTCTCCACATATAATATGTGAGATTGGGTAGAGGGATGTAGATATTAGTTCTCATGAAATGATAGTATTCTTGTCTTCTCAGTAGACAATGATGTTGGAGGATGTCAGATAGTGGATGGTGATGAGATTATCATCACTTATTTCCTTGAAACCTTTAGGAGAAGATGGGTGTCCAAAATCTTGGTACATAAGGTTTATCAGACCCCCCCATGCAGTACTCCTTTTGTGGAGTAGAAGAGATAGTTAACCATCGATCAATTATCAGACAACCAATGTTGACAGGTCAGCCTTCCATTATGAGAGATAGTATATAGATTTCTTCATGATATATCTTGCCTATTTTGGATTTTGTTAACAGGACATTGGTGATGATTTTGTGCATTATGCGCCATAAACCAGAGTGAACATTAGAAATCTTAGAAGACCCAGATTTGTACTGGGGTCTACCTTTCAATTTATCCCAATAGGTAGAAGTGTTGAAACATGAATCCTCTTTGTCTAAGGACCCAGTGCAAGATATGGTTGCCTCTTCATCCGATGAGCAAAATATTTTGTTCAGTACTAACTCAGTAAGGATATGATCAACATTTTTGATGCAGACTTTCAACTGTCTATGTCCACTTGTAGGGTAGTCAGCTTATTTGATGGAGACCTCTTTAACGAAAGACATGAAATTCATAGTCTCTTCCACATAGATCCTTGGTTATGCAAGATAGATGTGGGCCTAGTTGGATCTAGTTATCAATGTAGACACCCGTGCCCAAATCCCAATTTCCTTGAGAGAGGATTTATAACTGAAGTGGGTGGGCTTGAAAGTAATCCTCTTCATAGCATTGAATGCCTCAAGATTTTCATTGTTGCGAGGCAAGAATGTCCCACAGTAAGGGACTTCAAACTAGGTTCCCAGAGGTGTATGTATTTTGGGTTCACTGATATGCGCTCTCTTGTCACCCTCGGTGGAGGAACTTTCAAAATGAGGCCTCTTCTCCCCATCTTGGATCCATTGTTAGTAGCGGATGTGGTACTTTTTTGATGAGCCATCGTTGTGCATAAAAGTAAAATAATAAGTAAGAAACGTTGAGAATGGCAAGATAGAAGAAAAAGGTTTATTGACTGATGTTATCGATGGGATCATCAGAAGTCGATAGTCAACAATCAGAAGGTCGATGGGTTGACTCGTCAATAGTGGAGAAAAGAAATGACCTCATCAAGGCATCATGTCAATAGAGAATCATGTCGATGAATGACCGAAGAAAATGGTCGACGGGTCTGTTGACTATTTTGGTCGACAACGACATATACATGTCAATCGACAAGGAAATGAAGATGTCTCTAAGTCTATAGATTGGGGGGTTGACAGGTGTCGATAAGCAATTGATGTTGATGGTTGAGAGTAAAAAGTAGAAAAGGTTCACTTCAGTTAGGATGAGGTAAAATGAATTTACTATGGTCCTTATGTTTATATGTGGGATTTAGAAGATGGTGAAATCTAATCGAGTAAACGGTTTGAGGATCGGAAACTATCTATCATCTCAGCAACAATCTAGTCAATAGCCTTGGGAGGCAAGGTCGACGGGTCTGTCAAGTTTTGAGGATCAACGGGTTCATCAATCACTAGCTTTGATGACCAAAGTGTTGACCTCCTATTTTATAGTTAGGAAAGTGATAGAAACGTCGATGGTTGAGGTCGATACATCAAAGTCAATCCATTGTTGACAAAATTGCAAAGTGCCTTGAAAGAACAATAGGATCGGATTAGAATTTTAGGTTGATGGATTACTATGAAGTGATCATTGTCCAATCATAATTTGAAAAATAGTTGTCTGTCTAAATTGATGGAACATGTTTACAAAGAAATTTTGACTAGGAAAAGAAAACAAAAAGAGATGAAATCTAAAAAGAAAAGAACAAAACAAAAGATAGATTCTTGGGTTTCCTCCCAAGCAGCGCCTTATTTATAGGCATGTTGCTCAACTATTGGACTTCTTTATTCACCATCCAGAGTGTTGGCTAAATGGACATCTATAAATCCCTTTGTTTTGATTATGACAAACATTTCATTCTTATTAAATCTAACGAGCTACTTGAGTGTGCAGGATGACAAAGAAACAAGGGAAAATCTACAAACTTACATATTTATATTTTCATGCAATGTAATCACTGTTGTAAAAACTTGTACAAAAATATAATGTACAAGTACTTAGAATTGCATGTAAATCAAGTGTTAGATTTTCCCTAGCTAAACACCACAGTTAGACAAGTCATCCCATTCAAATAGGATTACTTATGCACACTCACACACATAATTAGTGCCTAAATTGAAACCTTGAAACATGATCGATCTCGGTCGACAAACTCCTCAACCGAGACACTCTCGGTCGAAAATCTTCTCGACCGAGAAAGATCCAAAGTAGTCGTTAGACACAACAGACAAGTTAGTTGGTAGTTGGAGAAAGACGTTGCAAATCACTTGTTCCAGAGAGCCTGTCGGTCGACAAAAGTTCGACCGAGTAGGTGTCTCGGTTGACCATTTGTCGACCGAGATGGTCTCTGACAGCAACTGCAGAATTAATTAATTAGCCATTGTTAAAGCAACAACTTTGTACCTAACGGCTAGTTAAGCACTTAGAAACCCCTAGAAGTTGTCTAGAATGTCCTTAAGCATCCTTAGGCCATTCCTATAAATAGGACAAGCCATAGGACACTCAAACTCACTTGTTACACTTGAGAAATACTTGAGCACACTTGAGCAATCTGTTGTGAGCAAATTGAGCTTTGTGAACATTGGCTACCTTATTCCTTAGCTCATAATTTGTGTCCTATAGGGTAGTATCTCCTACCCACTGCAATCACAAGTTCACATACTTGGTTAGGAGATCTATACGCTTGATATAGGCAAATCAAGCCTTGGGCTATAAATGATAAGTTGTAATTTCTATTTTCTTTCTTGTTCCCTATCATTGTTTGTACTCTCCTTGCTACTCCTAGGTTGGAGGTTGCGGATTGGAGAGGGTGAAGATCTTCTTGGCGAAGAAGGAGACTTTGAGCTACTTCAGAAGGCTGGTGCAATGGGAGGTTACTTCTAGAGAGGAAGGCTACTTCAAGGGGGAGCTTGGAGTTACTTCATAGAAGGCTACCTCAAAGTTGGTGTACCTACTTCAGGGTGAAGGCTGCTCAAAGGGTGTAAAGGAAAGTATTGTATTTTGTATAAATCCTCGAGAGGTAATAAAATAAATACTTTCAAATCCCGGTTGGGTAAGCAACCGGGTAGTGGACTGACAACTATAGTATTTGCTATAGTTGGAACCACTCTAAACACATGTCTCTTTCTTCTAATTTCAATTGTGGTTGTTTGAATTCAATAAATTGTTAAAATAATTCAAAAACTCTATTCACCCCCCCTCTAGTAGTTTTTCAATTGGTATCAGAGCGAGGCTTCAAGGAACCCTAACAAGGTCTTGAAGAATGGAGGGTAGTGGTGATTACAATCACAACAAAAGGTGCTGCTTGGACAAAGCTACAACATATTGCAATTGGTGCTTAGGTACAAGCCACCCAACAACTGGATGCCCATGGAGATCTAAGAAGGAAGATGAGAACAGAGATTGTCTCATTGCTACAGCTAGCGAGGAAGAAGAAGAAGAGGTAAGTCTTTTTGATTTATCTAAAGAAGAACTAGTTGCTAGCCTTGAAGAAACACATATTAAATATGTTGAATGCAAGAAGAAATTAAAGAAGTCAAATAAAGCAAATGATGAATTACATGCTAAACTTCTTGCTATTACATCCGAAAACGAAGATCTTAAAAAGATCATTGAAGATCATGATATTAATATAAAATCTATAGAGGCAAATTGTAATCTACTTTCTTTAGAGAAAAATAATTTGCAAAGACAAGTGAATGATCTTAAAAAACAACCCATTTTGTGCAACCATCTAGATTATGATTCTATTGTCAAAGAAATAAATTTATTGTCATCTAATCTAGATCAAGCAAAACTAGATATTAAGAAGAGAATGGAAGAGATTGCCAAGTTACAACAAAAAGTCAGTAATTTAAATAATAATGGCATTCTTGATCAAATCTTAGATAATTCCTATCATCAAATTGGGAGAAGAGGACTAGGTTATAAGCCTAAAGGGAAGTCCTATCAACCTAGTTGGAAAAGGTCACAAACCCATCAATATATATATGTACCTAAAGGAACAAATACATTTGTACCAAAGAACAACCTAGAACAAAACCATAGAAAACGACTTGAGGTTGATTCTATATGTTTCCATTATTGTTCACGTCTTGGACATTACTCTTTTTCATATCCTTATAAGAGAAAAGATGTCGAGTTAGTTTGGGTTCCAAAACCTCCAAACTAAATGAACAGAATCAAGTTGAGATATGACCAGAGACATTAGTTGCATACTTCTATGTCTATCTCAACTCAACATAATGAGATTACAAATAAATATCTAAATAGTTAACTCACACAAATATGTTTTATTAACAGTTCCAGGAATCTTGTCGGTCGAAAAACTGTCGACCGAAAGACCATCGGTCGAAAAATTGTCGACCGAGCACATTACTGTTCTCCAGTCTACGACAAAATTGCTGCATTTATTTTAAATCCAATGAAATTGCTATCTACTTATGATTGATGACTGGATATATTTTTGGAAATCATTTCTACAAATTTATTCCCTGGATGATTTAAGCTTAAACTGAAATTATGCTTGGTTCAATGAAAAGAAAATTCATAGTTTCACATGATTGTTCCTAAAAGTATCTTCTGATCTATTTACAAATCTTGTGATGGAATCATCATTATATGCTGCTATTGTTACACCATGGATATACTTTCATTATTGGGTGCGCATAAATAATGAAAATTGTATGGATCCATGAAAATATATATATAGGCAAGTAAAATGATTTATTGGTTATATGTTATTGCTTGCAACACATAAAGATAAAAATCTCTAAATTAGTATCTTTGAAATAATTAATTGTGCCTTCAATTAAGAATCATATTAAGTATTATGCTTCAACTTGACATTTAATTAAATTTTATGCAGATATTATACTCAATATATTCAATCTGAAAATCTGCAAAATTTGCCTCTTGGTCAAAATAAAATTTGACCAAGGGGCGCTATGGTCGTAGTCAAAGTCGACCTAAAATAAGTTTGACATTATACTTATTTTAATATTATTTTATTAAAAAGAACCATAAACTGGTAATAACAATATTCACAATATTGCTCCCTTAATATATATATATATGCTCTACAAAATTAGTCCATCAAAATATTGGTAATATGTCATTTGCACAAAAAATTAGCTACCCAGTAAGTCTGTCGGTCGACAAATCTTCGACCGAAAACCTCTCGGTCTGCCCACTTCTTTCGACTGACAGACTCTAAACAGACCTAGCATCGAACACACTTCCGGTCGACAATTGTTCGACCGAGACAATGTCGGTCGACAATTGTTCGACCAAGAAATAGCCGTTGGATATGACCGTTGTAAACTGACCGTTTTGACCGTTATATGACCATTGGGGAGCCGAGTGGCGCGTCTGCAACATGACCGTTGCGGACGCTCGGTCGACGAATCGTCGACCGACCTGGTCGCTGGATTATTATAAAAGGAACCAAAATGGGTCACTTTCTCACACTTGCATACTCTTGCTTCCATAGACTCTCTCTAGTGCATTTTTGTGCAACTCTTTAGCATCCTCATCCCCAAGTCCTTCTTTCTTCTTCTCCACCTTCAAGCAACACAATGGCATCATCATCTGCTCATGGGAAGAAGAAGGTGGCCGGCAGGAAAAGAAGGGAAGCTAGGGAAGCTACTCCACCACTGACGATCATCAACGACATCACCTTCGTCGACGGAGATGCTGGTGATCGATATCTACGGCTTTCTTCCAAAGCTCCTCTTCCACGACGACCAGTTGAAGTTATGGACTTCCTCAACATCGTCAACTTGGAGGACCTCTTCGAGGTGCAAAAATTAAAAGAATTCATCAACCCTTCTTTCCCTTCCTATTCCATCAAGGTAGTGAATGAATTCTATGCTAACCTCATCTCCCACTCTGAAAATGAAACCATATTCTTCTATACCATGGTCAATGGGCATAGCTTCCGATTTACTGAAGGGGATATTCTTGACATGCTAGAAATTGACATAGATGAATATCAAGACTCCCTTGATCTTACCTCTGGAAACCCACTTAATCAATTTACCCAAGATGACCATACCATTAGTCTTAGTGAAATCAAGAGAACCATTTTTCAATCCAATACAACCTGTCACGAAGATAGAGGCACATACTATGCTATAAATCTCAAACCAGCTGCTAGGATTGTAAACCTTATTGTTTCAACAAACATACATCCTAGAGCCAATAAGTCTGAAGTTCCTATTTTCGTATGTGTCTAATATATGCCATTATCCAACGTATTCCTACAAATTTTATCCGCATCATTCTTAAAAACATGCTTGAGTTTTCTGGCAATCCTCCATATGTTGATTTTGTATGCCATATTACTCAACATTTCCTTAAAACCCAACTTGAGGATATGGGATATACATGGGAGCGTAGACCACAAAAGATAAGTAAGAATACAGTAGAAAAAATGGGAATTGATTTTGGTCATAAAAAGGCTAGAGTAGAAGGAGAAACATCTCATCAAGACATACCACCACCTCCTCCTCCTACTAACCTATCACATGATCCCATTCAAAACACTCTTACTTATATTGTTGGCTCCCAATATCACCTTAGCAAACAACTAGACTATAACCATCATGCCATGACTTATATAAACCAAAGAATGCAAACCCTTTCACCAAACCAACCTGATGAATATCCGTATTCTTTAAATCCTGGCATGCTCAATCCATACAATCCTTCGTACAACTATTATCAAACTCCACCTCCACCATCTGTGGATCTTACGCACACTCAGTTTTCATCCATGCAACTGCAAGATATTGCCGCTCATTTCCGATTTGACCGAGTTCCTACATTCTTGGAAGCATATGCTTTAACTAAGACAGGTGCTCTAGATTGGCAAACTTTGGTCCAGTATTATGGAACTGAGCCTTTTCTTGGGAAAGACCCTGACATTGATGTAATTCTTAAGTCTTTCCAGTAAGTGTTGGAGTTATTGTAATGATATCTTTTGAATAATTGTAATGGGTCATCTCTATATGATGTGTCTATCTTTCTATGCTTGTAATACATGATTTTAATGAAATTGGTCATCTTTACTTGATTCCAATGGATATTTTTATAAGAGCATGTGAGACATCTTCAAAATATGGACTATAAGATCATCATTGTAGAGCATACAAAATAAGGGGAGTAATAAATTAAAAAAAAATACAACCTTTAAAATTGTGGCAAAATTGACAAGGATCTATGACACAATTACTTAAAACAGTTATGAAACAAATCCAGACACATTCTCGGTCGAGAAACTGTTCGACTGAGAACACTATCGGTCGAAAGATCGTCGACCGAGCAGGTTTCTGTTGTCAAGTCTGCAATAAAACTGAATATATTTTCAAATCAATAAACCAAGAATCATGTTTCCCTTCATCATGTTGATACGGAAGATCAATTGGCTGATATTTTTACAAAATCGCTTCCACTAGATCAATTTAACAAAATTAGGAAGCAATTGCTTATCACTCCTTTGGAAGATGTTTTCTTTGATATTTGTGCTAATTAAACAAAAAAAACTCTTATTTCGCATCATGATACTTTGGTTTTAAATGGACATCTTTTTCATTAGATTTGATGGGATATCTAATTAAGGGGGAGTTTTTATTCTTAACGGTTATCTTTTTGAAATGACAAAGGGGGAGAGATAAATATAAAACTAAAACTTAGTAATTATGTAAAACTCAATTAATGAGTTTCATCAATAAACTCTTGGCTTTACATTGAAAGTTGCTATATTCCCAAAATGATCTGGATTTCATGTTCCATAATTCATGGGGAATAATAAGCACACATTTTATACACAAGAGAAAAAGCTACAAAAGGTAATCTAAAGGTATGAAACTCATATGTTTTATATTTCCTTTATTTATATTTTGGAAATGTTTGTCATCTTCAAAAAGGGGGAGATTGTTGGCTAAATGGACATCTATAAATTCCTTTGTTTTGATTATGACAAACATTTCATTCTTATTAAATCTAACGAGCTAATTGAGTGTGCAGGATGAAAAAGCAACAAGGGAAAATCTACAAACTTACATATTTATATTTTCATGCAATGTAATCACTGTTGTAAAAACTTGTACAAAAATATAATGTACAAGTACTTAGAATTGCATGTAAATCAAGCGTTAGATTTTCCCTAGCTAAACACCACAGTTAGACAAGTCATCCCATTCAAATAGGATTACTTATGCACACTCACACACATAATTAGTGCCTAAATTGAAACCTTGAAACAGGATCAATCTCGGTCGACAAACTCCTCGACCGAGACACTCTCGGTCGACAATCTTCTCGACCGAGAAAGATCCAAAGTAGCCGTTAGACACAACAGACAAGTTAGTTGGCAGTTGGAGAAAGACGTTGCAAATCACTTGTTCCAGAGAGCCTGTCGGTCGACAAAAGTTTGACCGAGTAGGTGTCTCGGTCGACCATTTGTCGACCGAGATGGTCTCTGACAGCAACTGCAGAATTAATTAATTAGCCGTTGTTAAAGAAACAACTTTGTACCTAACGGCTAGTTAAGCACTTAGAAACCCCTAGAAGTTGTCTAGAACGTCCTTAAGCATCCTTAGGCCATTCCTATAAATAGGACAAGCCATAGGACACTCAAACTCACTTGTTACACTTGAGAAATACTTGAGCACACTTGAGCAATCTGTTGTGAGCAAATTGAGCTTTGTGAACATTGGCTACTTTATTCCTTAGCTCATAATTCGTGTCCTATAGGCTAGTATCTCCTACCCACTGCAATCACAAGTTCACATACTTGGTTAGGAGATCTATACGCTTGATATAGGCAAATCAAGCCTTGGGCTATAAAGGATAAGTTGTAATTTCTATTTTCTTTCTTGTTCCCTATCATTGTTTGTACTCTCCTTGCTACTCCTAGGTTGGAGGTTGCGGATTGGAGAGGGTGAAGATCTTCTTTGCGAAGAAGGAGACTTTGAGCTACTTCAGAAGGCTGGTGCAACAGGAGGTTACTTCTAGAGCGGAAGGCTACTTCAAGGGGGAGCTTGGAGTTACTTCATAGAAGGCTACCTCAAAGTTGGTGTACCTACTTCAGGGTGAAGGCTGCTCAAAGGGTGTAAAGGAAAGTATTGTATTTTGTATAAATCCTCGAGAGGTAATAAAATAAATACTTTCAAATCCCGGTTGGGTAAGCAACCGGGTAGTGGACTAACAACTATAGTATTTGCTATAGTTGGAACCACTCTAAACACATGTCTCTTTCTTCTAATTTCAATTGTGGTTGTTTGAATTCAATAAATTGTTAAAATAATTCAAAAACTCTATTCACCCCCCCCCCTCTAGTAGTTTTTCACAGAGCATCGAACAAGTCTATTGTAACAACATCGATCGGACAAACGTTATTAACTAAGCGGAAGCAATCACTAACAACGGATTATTGAAAATCACTAAAATTTTAAAACTTTTTGCAAAGAGATCCTCACATAGGAAATCTTTTCTATCAAGAACCATTGTATAACATTTATATTCTAGTTCAAACGTACATAACATGTACCATCTCTTTTCAGAGACTACATCATCAACTGCCTTATAAACATTATATACATACAGTATACGAATTTCGGGGCATCAAGCCAAAACCTTAGATTGATGTATTAAAACACTGACTAAACACTCCGAGGACCAGAGAGTACAGAGACGACACATAGGACTTTCTAGCTACATAACTTGACAGACAGTATCTCCACCTGATATCTTACTGTTGTCCAGGTTGTAGCTTTCCTTTTCCTACAAAAGAGTATCTGCTTCTTTGTCTGCGTCCACCTAAAAATGTTGGATCCCACGGGGTGAGACAATTGTAAAATTGCCCCAGCAGGAGATATAACTCTCCGCCAAAACATTATTATTGCAATTAAGGATATAAAACTAGGCAGAGGATAAGCAGTTTAAAGCATTCTCTTAATAAGGAATAGGAAGAACATGTATATCATTTATCCTCCATATTATACCATCATATCAAACTTCTCTTGTGACACTCATTATCTTGATATGTCACCCATGAGACATTCTTGTTTCAACTTATTGGCCTTAGCCAATCTGCTAAACAGATTTTTGGTTATTTTGGACATGAGAGTGTACATCATCATGTCTTATTCAAGCATTGGTCTATACCAATCCTATATAAATATTCCAGGCATTGGATTACACCAATCCTGTGCAACTAGTACAAGCATTAGACTTATATTATTCATGTGTATCCATTCCAGGTATTGAACTATGTCAATCCTGGGTAACCATTCCTGGTATTGATCTATGTCAATCCTGTGCAACTACTCCAGGTATTGATCTATGTCAATCCTGTGCAACTATTCCAGGTATTGATCTATGTCAATCCTGTGAAACTATTCCAGGTATTGATCTATGTCAATCCTGTGCAACTATTCCAGGTATTGGGATTTAGCCAATCCTGTACATTCCAGGTATTGGGAGTTAGCCAATCCTGTGTTATCATTCAAGGTATTGGGATTTAACCAATCTTGTGTTATCATCCCAGGAATTGGGAGTTAGCCAATCCTGTGTTATCATTCCAGGTATTGGGAGTTAGCCAATCATGTGTTATCATTCCAGGTATTGGGAGTTTGCCAATCATGTGTTATCATTCCAGGTATTGGGAGTTAGCCAATCCTGTGTTATCATTCCAGGTATTGGGAGTTTGCCAATCCTGTGTTATCATTCCAGGTATTAGACTATGCTAATCCTGTGCAACTGTTCCAGGTATTGAACTATATCAATCCTGTAATGCTAAAAGTGATATTTATCACATATTGATATATCACTTTCCTCATCACTTTCAACTTCCTTAAGTTATCAGCTTATCTTGGATTAAGGTATTTCCCATCTTAATCCTTTCATCCATTAACCTATCACCCTTACCATGAAGTGCATAGGTCACACATAAGAATGGTCCAACTATCTTTAATAATATGGACTCATCTCAAGTTAAAGCATTACTTGCTATAAGGATATCCACAATCAATCACTTTAGGCATTTCCCCCATCAATATATTAGTAACCATTCCATTATTAGGATTAGGGTTTCCCATACTATCATACTTCATTAGGGTGAGGATTGCATATAAAATCACCCTTCATTAGGCTTTCTCATCATATTGCCTAAAATTAGGGTTTACTATTCATCCCAACATGGGTTTCTCATGGCATCACCCTCAATTAGGGTTTACATGGAATCAACCTCAATTAGGGTTCACATGATCTCTTTATTAAGGATCATACCCTATTCATCACATGATCAATACTCATGTATGAATTCCTTTCCATCATCCTATCAACTTGATTAGGTTACATCAACCCTTCAATCAAGTATATACAACTATGGTTAACATAGTGTACTAAGACATTGTTCTTATAAGCAATTAGGGTTCATCCCTTAATTGGCACTAATCACTTAGGTACTATTAGGGTTTCAACCTTTGTACCTTCATTGATTATCACTACTAATCATCATTGGATCAATGGATGATTCATCATCTCTATTCTCAAGAGATTCAATCACATTGGATCTCCATTACTTAAGGTATCCAATTGAATTAGGGTTTTCAATGTTGATTCCTTCAATCATTGAATTCATGGAACCAATCATCAATTGGACCTATAATCATACTTCAATTGAGTTAAATAGGTCAACCTTCAACTGATTTGACCCTTAATTAACCCTCAATTGGTCATCAATTAGGGTTTGATTCAATTGAATTAGGGTTTGGAATCGATGATTCATCAACACTAATCAATGCAAGATTGGTTACATTGAAACTACTGAACCATCATTCAAATTGAGTATGACCTGATCCCAAACGGTCTTGAGGTTGTTTGGATGACCTCCAAACGGTCTTGAGACCGTTTTCCCATCAAATCACTCAAATCCAAGCCATCCAATTAAGGTTTGGATCATGGGATTGATCACCAAATCAGCAATTGATTACACTTCAACTTAGTGACATTGGATCTTCAATTGCTTAACCATTCTCAACCCTAGACCTCCAAACGGTCTTGCGTGACCCCCAAACGGTCTTGAGACCGTTTGTCTCATCCAACCTTTGGATTCTAGTGAAATTTCATCAAGGTTTGGTCTATCGAGTTGATCAACAAATCAGCACTTAATTGCAATATGATTGGGTACCTTTAGACCTTCAATTGGTCAACTATACTTGACACCAGATCTCCAAACGGTCTTGGGGTGACCCCCAAACGTTCTTGAGACCGTTTGGGTGATCCCCAAATGGTCTTGAAACCGTTTGGGCTAATCAACCCAAAATCTCCAATTAACTCATTGGAATTTCAGCATTGTTTTCAATTAGGGTTTGCCCAATTGAATAGCCTTCAACTCACGATTCCTTGGGAGTTAATCCCTAAATTTTGGTGAGTCATTAGAACACATCATTAGGAACAGTAATCCCAAACGGCCAACCCTTGGTCAACGTACTCAAACGGTCTTGAGACCGTTTTCCCAAAAAGTTCAATTAAATCAGATTGATAATCAGCACTTAATCCAATTAGGTTTCCCTAATTGATTAGCCTTAAACTCCCGATTCCTTGGGAGTTAATCCCTCAAATTTGGAGTGTCATCAAAAAACATAATTATGAACAGGAATCCCAAACGGTCAATGCTTGGTCAACTCACTCAAACGATCTTGAAACCGTTTTTCCAAACAGGTCAAGTTAATCAGGTTGAAAATCAGCATTTAATTCAATTCGATTTGCCTAATTGATTGGCCTTCAACCTACGATTCCTTTGGAGTTAACCCCTCAAATTTGGTGGGTCATTATCCTACATAATTAGGAACAAAATTCCCAAACGGTAAACTCTTGTTCAACCATCTCAAATGGTCTTGAAACCGTTTTCTACCAAACGGTTTCAAACCGTTTGCCTTTAAACGGTTTGCTGAAACCGCATAGCCAATCAAATTAAAACGATTTGGAATAGCTATCAAAACCGTTTGGCTTGGTACTTTTCTTTGGATAAGAATATAGGATGATTTCATCATCCCCTTCCTTCGAACAACCAAGAACAGCAACCGTTCTTGATGGAAATTGCAGCAAAGAAACAAGAGTGTAGCAATTTAAAGAAAACAATCAACAAAGTATAGAGAATTGATGCAATATCAATGATTAAGGGTTTCAGTTATAAAACCCGCCTCCAATTGAGCTCCAAGATCACGCCATTAATGGTGGATGAAGCTCTTGCAACTCCCCCTAGGCTCGTCCTCAAGCTTTTGATTGTAAAAGTTGGCTAGGGTTGAAGAGGAGATCGAAATAAGAAGGAATCCATAATTTATTTTCAATTTCCACCATGAAATCAAAGAGAACGAATGTCAAGGGCTTACCAACAGGTTGGGGACGTGCTCCCTGCTCCTATCTAGCTCCTTGGTCAGTTTTGCAAGCAAGGGGAAGAAAGAAATCCGAAAAAGGCCTTGGTTTGGGCTTGGAAATGGCACTTTTATAAGGAAATTGATGAGAGAGAAAATGCCTTATTAAAATGCATTTAATTCCAAAAATAGTACCACCTCTTCCTCTTTGGTTTTCTTGCATGCAAGGGCATCTCTATCCCCACCGAACTCCCTTCCATTATCCATGAATTAAGGGAAAAGAAAATAAGCACCTTAATGCTTATTATATAATATCCCATATGTGAGTGGAAATTACTTTCCTTTATAATAAGGTGAGTGGAGTTTCACCTCCTTTAGATATTTTCGTTCCTTATCTTAGAAAAATAACGTCCATACTTATTCAAAATCAACCAATAACATTTTGGTTGAAGGCCCTTTAATTAATACATTCATTTTTGCCCTAAATTGAATTAGGGTTTCAATTAGGATTAAATCTTGATGATTTTAATATCAAGATTCTCTCTCCTCCAACTTAATTCAAATGAGATGCCCCTCTCATTTTATTTTCTCTACCTAATGCTAAGAAACATTAAGGACCTTATTGAAGTGGTAATTTGCATATTGAACCCTGGATTTTGGGTAAATTGCACTTTACTCCAAAACTAGGTTTTAATGCACAAGGATTGCTTTACAAGCTTAATCTTGGTGTCCAAGCTTGTGGAAACCATAGCACTACATCATATTCATTCTCATGATGTCTCAACATCAGAGGAACATCTTATCATGCAACATTTGCAATTTAACCCCTCAACTTGGGTAATTTGCACTTTAGTCTAAAATAAGCAAACATTGCTTCAACATTGTTCAAACAGGACCAAAATTGAAACATAAGTTCTTCATGAGCCCTAATCACTTTTCATAAGATAAGATTAAGCATATAATCATCTTTCTTAATCAAAACACCTAGGGTTAAAGCATAACCCAGGTCAGGGATGTTACAAATTATAAACCCCTAACAAGGATTTCGTCCCCGAAATCCCAGATAAAAAGGGAACATATATTATTCATTCATCATATCATCATGTCTCTTCATAACACCTCATTGTCATGGAGACATCATAGAACTTTGATCAGCACAAAGTTCCTTCACACAATATTCTCATAGAGTCAATTGAGAACTTATCTTAAAGACATATTTAGTTGTTATGTTTATGCAAAGCATAAACCCCTAACATATGATGTTCATATCATTTTATATAATCAGACTGATTTCATAGTTGACCACTCTAGGTAGCCAATCTAAATCATCTGATAATTCTCAGATACCAGAATCTCTTACCTTGGTATCAGTCACATGTGTTGAAAACACATCATTTTCTCATCTTTCTTTTATCATATTTACAACTTTATTGAATAGGGATCACCTCCCTTGTTCTCTTTATCATCACATAAGGGTCATACTTTTACTTCCTCATATACACATACTGATCTGAATTCATATCAAATCCCTCTTTCTTGTACTTAAGATATGATACATTTATCCATACCATATTTCCAATTTCATGATACTCATTAGATTGTCTCAGAATGATTGCTTGATCAGGGCAATCAAAAAGATATCAATCTAAGAGTTTCCATACTCACTTTATCATCAATAGTTGTATACCTGATCAGGGTTTACAAGTACTGAGATCAAGTAGTATGCACTTACATGCTATCATATTTCTTGCTTTTCATATTATCATAACATAAGATTTAACATTCTTGGATTTTATCCAGGCATCTCTTCTATACCTCTTCCTCTTTCATAGAGGTAAGATCAATATAGAGTTTTTAAAAGAATATTGAACAGAATTCAAATTCTAGTTCTCATCATTTCTTCCCTATATAGCAACCAATAGGGAAAACAAAATCAACAATCTTTTTTTTATATAACAAAAAGGGTTTAGTGTACTCAAAATGTACACATTTATAACATACCTTGTACTCATATCATGGTCTTACTAGTCTTATTACTGAAGCAAAAACTAAGCCATAGAATCCTACAGGTGAAAGGTTAAGACCTTTGCACTTACTTAGTGGCTACTTCCCTGGTACACTAGGCATTTATTGCACTATTAGTACCAAAAACTTGGCTTTTTAAAACCATTAGGCAAATGTCTCTAGAATTATAGAGACAATTCCCTACTTCTCAGCTTATTGCCCCTTCTTGGGCACTACCATCACAGATTTATTATCTGTCTGAACTCATGGCAGAGTCCACTTTCTTGCCATAAGTTAATCTTTTCCACATTTTCCCTTGTTCCCACATGACTAATTCGTTCAGGAACTCTTTTAAAGCTCAAGCTTTATATATTAAGGACTGATAACCTAGGTTATAAGGCTAGCATCCAGTTCACTTATATGCATTACTGTTGCCCTAATCTGCCCAATAAGAGCATGATCATAGGATTCACTATCCTGATCAGGTCTTAATGGGGATTCTCAGGCACTCATTCTATTCTTGCATGATCCCTTGCACCTCTTCTTGGTGCAACAACATTGCCCTTAGCAATGTGTTCTTTGTGCTCTCTAGTCATTTTAAAACTTTACCCTTTCTCTGCACAAGCAGAAATCATTATAGGGTATACTGGAGGACACTAACACAGACTCAACAACTTAGTCCTATGTCTCTATAGACTCAACGAACCGGAAGCTCTGATACCACAATTGTAACAACGTCGATCGGACAAACGTTATTAACTAAGCGGAAGCAATCACTAACAGCGGATTACTGAAAATCACTAAAAATTTAAAACTTTTTGCAAAGAGATCCTCACATAGGAAATCTTTTCTATCAAGAACCATTGTATAACATTTATATTCTAGTTCAAACGTACATAACATGTACCATCTCTTTTCAGAGACTACATCATCAACTGCCTTATAAACATTATATACATACAGTATACGAATCTCGGGGCATCAAGTCAAAACCTTAGATTGATGTATTAAAACACTGACTAAACACTCTGAGGACCTGAGAGTACAGAGACGACACATAGGACTTTCTAGCTACATAACTTGACAGACAGTATCTCCACCTGATATCTTACTGTTGTCCAGGCTGTAGCTTTCCTTTTCCTGCAAAAGAGTATCTGCTTCTTTGTCCGCGTCCACCTAAAAATGTTGGATCCCACGGGGGTGAGACAATTGTAAAATTGCCCCAGTGGGAGATATAACTCTCCGCCAAAACATTATTATTGCAATTAAGAATATAAAAATAGGCAGAGGATAAGCAGTTTAAAGCATTCTCTTAATAAGGAATAGGAAGAACATGTATATTATTTATCCTCCATATTATACCATCATATCAAACTTCTCTTGTGACACTCATTATCTTGATATGTCACCCATGAGACATTCTTATTTCAACTTATTGGCCTTAGCCAATCTGCTAAACAGATTTTTGGTTATTTTGGACATGAGAGTGTACATCATCATGTCTTATTCAGGCATTGGTCTATACCAATCCTATATAAATATTCCAGGCATTGGATTACACCAATCCTGTGCAACTAGTACAAGCATTAGACTTATATTATTCCTGTGTATCCATTCCAGGTATTGAACTATGTCAATCCTGGGTAACGATTCCTGGTATTGATCTATGTCAATCTTGTGCAACTACTCCAGGTATTGATCTATGTCAATCCTGTGCAACTATTCCAGGTATTGATCTATGTCAATCCTGTGCCACTATTCCAGGTATTGATCTATGTCAATCATGTGCAACTATTCCAGGTATTGGGATTTAGCCAATCCTGTACATTCCAGGTATTGGGAGTTAGCCAATCCTGTGTTATTATTCCAGGTATTGGGATTTAACCAATCCTGTTCATTCCAGGTATTGGGAGTTAGCCAATCCTGTGTTATCATTCCAGGTATTGGGATTTAACCAATCCTGTGCATTCTAGGTATTGGGAGTTAGCCAATCCTGTGTTATCATTCCAGGTATTGGGATTTAACCAATCCTGTGTTATTATTCCAGGTATTGGGATTTAACCAATCCTGTGTTATCATTCCAGGTATTGGGAGTTAGCCAATCATGTGTTATCATTCCAGGTATTGGGATTTAACCAATCCTGTGTTATTATTCCAGGTATTGGGATTTAACCAATCCTGTGTTATCATTCCAGGTATTGGGAGTTAGCCAATCCTGTGTTATCATTCCAGGTATTGAGAGTTAGCCAATCCTGTGTTATCATTCCAGGTATTGGGAGTTTGCCAATCCTGTGTTATCATTCCAGGTATTGGGAGTTAGCCAATCATGTGTTATCATTCCAGGTATTGGGAGTTAGCCAATCCTGTGTTATCATTCCAGGTATTGGGAGTTTGCCAATCCTGTGTTATCATTCCAGGTATTAGACTATGCTAATCCTGTGCAACTGTTCCAGGTATTGAACTATATCAATCCTGTAATGCTAAAAGTGATATTTATCACATATTGATATATCACTTTCCTCATCACTTTCAACTTCCTTAAGTTATCAGCTTATCTTGGATTAAGGTATTTCCCATCTTAATCCTTTCATCCCTTAACCTATCACCCTTACCATGAAGTGCATAGGTCACACATAAGAATGGTCTAACTATCTTTAATAATATGGACTCATCTCAAGTTAAAGCATTACTTGCTATAAGGATATCCACAATAAATCACTTTAGGCATTTCCCCCATCAATATATTAGTAACCATTCCATTATTAGGATTAGGGTTTCCCATACTATCATACTTCATTAGGGTGAGGATTGCATATAACATCACCCTTCATTAGGCTTTCTCATCATATTGCCTAAAATTAGGGTTTACTATTCATCCCAACATGGGTTTCTCATGGCATCACCCTCAATTAGGGTTTACATGGAATCAACCTCAATTAGGGTTCACATGATCTCTTTATTAAGGATCATACCCTATTCATCACATGATCAATACTCATGTATGAATTCCTTTCCATCATCCTATCAACTTGATTAGGTTACATCAACCCTTCAATCAAGTATATACAACTATGGTTAACATAGTGTACTAAGACATTGTTCTTATAAGCAATTAGGGTTCATCCCTTAATTGGCACTAATCACTTAGGTACTATTAGGGTTTCAACCTTTGTACCTTCATTGATTATCACTACTAATCATCATTGGATTAATGAATGATTCATCATCTCTATTCTCAAGAGATTCAATCACATTGGACCTCCATTACTTAAGGTATCCAATTGAATTAGGGTTTTCAATGTTGATTCCTTCAATCATTGAATTCATGGAACCAATCATCAATTGGACCTATAATCATACTTCAATTGAGTTAAATAGGTCAACCTTCAACTGAATTGACCCTTAATTAACCCTCAATTGGTCATCAATTAGGGTTTGATTCAATTGAATTAGGGTTTGGAATCAATGATTCATCAACACTAATCAATGCAAGATTGGTTACATTGAAACTATTGAACCATCATTCAAATTGGGTATGACCTGACCCCAAACGGTCTTGAGGTTGTTTGTATGACCTCCAAACGGTCTTGAGACCATTTTCCCATCAAATCACTCAAATCCAAGCCATCCAATTAAGGTTTGGATCATGGGATTGATCACCAAATCAGCAATTGATTACACTTCAACTTAGTGACATTGGATCTTCAATTGCTTAACCATTCTCAACCCTAGACCTCCAAACGGTCTTGGGTGACCCCCAAACGGTCTTGAGACCATTTGGATGATCTCCAAACGGTGTTGAGACCGTTTGGCTCATCCAACCTTTGGATTCTAGTGAAATTTCATCAAGGTTTGGTCTATCGAGTTGATCAACAAATCAGCACTTAATTGCAATATGATTTGGTACCTTTAGACCTTCAATTGGTCAACTATACTTGACCCTAGACCTCCAAACGGTCTTGGGGTGACCCCCAAACGGTATTGAGACCATTTGGGTGATCCCCAAACGGTCTTGAAACCGTTTGGGCTAATCAACCCAAAATCTCCAATTAACTTATTGGAATTTCAGCACTGTTTTCAATTAGGGTTTGCCCAATTGAATAGCCTTCAACTCACGATTCCTTGGGATTTAATCCCTAAAATTTGGTGAGTCATTAGACCACATCATTAGGAAAAGTAATCCCAAACGTTCAACCCTTGGTCAACGTACTCAAACGGTCTTGAGACCGTTTGCTGATGCGATGATTTTGAGTCGCATTTATAGACCTATTTCATATGTGTTTTGTGCTCTAATTACTCATTTTTATGGATAATATTGCATAATTCACTTAATTTGGTCTTTGCCATCATATTATATCAAATCCCCTTTGTTTTACTATTTTGAGCATTATTTATCATCTTATTATAAATTGTGTGGATTTACTTGGGCTTGTTTTGAAATTTCAGGAAAAACAAGTATCTGCTTCCGTCGATACCATCAACGGAAGTCGATACCATCGACCAAGCCACAGGTTGTCAGCCGAGAAGAGCAATACAGAGTTGATACCATCGACACCTAAGTCGATGGCATCGAGATCACTTCATGTTGCTGGCGAAGATGCAGTCGATACCATCGACCAAAGTCGATGCCATCGACACAAGGAGAGCTACAGCGTCGCTAGAAGACAAAACCGACGCTACAGGAGTCGATACCATCGACGCCCAAGTCGATGGTATCGAGATCACCACAGGCGCTCAGAATAAAAGCAAGGAAAGTTGCCGCTAATCCACTGGGTCGATACCATCGACCCGCGTCGATGGTATCGACGCCGGCAGATATGTGTTGGATCTGTTTTGATCTCGATCGGACGGCTGTTGTTATTTGACGATCTAATTAGGGACTTATACCTAATGACGGCCGCCCAGACGAGAGGAGGATCTCATTTTTTGGATTGCACGAGTGCCGAGGAGGAGAAAGAGGAGAACGGAGGCCGAGAAGCTCATCCCGGGTGATTCGGACGCTGCCGAAGACGATTTCCACCACCGACAGGCGGGGAAGCTCGTGTTCTACGCCAAGGATCCACCGGTTCTTCTCCGTTCAGGGGTTTTCCCATTTATTTCCTGTTTTTCTTATGAATTCCCCAATTTCTACCATGTATTCGTGTGAGATGAACATGAGAGGCTAAAACCCTCAATCTTTAGGACCGGGAGTAGCCCGGGAATGCATTGTATGACATTTTTATATCAATAATTCATATTTTTCTCTCAAATCTGTGGTATAGTTTCGTTTTCTCCATTTCTATTGTTATGCTTGATCACCATAATAATAATTTAACACCCTTAATCACTTCGACAGAAGGATTAACGGTTGAAAAGAGATGAATTCTACATTAATCAATAAAACCCTTGACAAAGGAGTTGTAAAATTAATGGTGGGAACTGAGAGACCGTTTTTAATGTGCTTAGTTTAGGGGAATGATTACTACGACGGTGGAATCAACCTAAACCTAAGTAGTGAATTACACCACGACAGTGGGTAATTCTCAATTCAGGCCACTACCCGGATAGAGAGAGAAGTGTGAGGAATTATATGAAACCTAATACAATGTTGACCCGCGGTGAAACCGCCATCCTAAAGATATCCCTTTGAATTGATTAAATTAACCTTTAATCGATTGTTTGCTTTGTTTTATTTTTATTTTCCGTTAATTTCGACAACAAACCCTACTTTGTTATCCGGCTTAGCTGATCGCAAATAGTTAGTAGAAGTCTCCAATAATTCAACATATCCCTGTGTTCGACTCGGGCCTCACAAAGGCCTATATTACTCGACGCGTATACTTGCGTTTTAGCGCGTAGTAAAATACACGTCAAGTTTTTGACGCCGTTGAAAACTTGACGTGTATTTTACTACGCGCTAAAATGCAAGTATACGCGTCGAGTAATATAGGCCTTTGTGAGGCCCGAGTCGAACACAGGGATACGTTGAATTATTGGAGACTTCTACTAACTATTTGCGATCAGCTAAGCCGGATAACAAAGTAGGGTTTTTTGTCAAAATTAACGGAAAATAAAAATAATACAAACCAAACAATCGATTAAAGGTTAATTTAATCAATTCAAAGGGATATCTTTAGGATGGCGGTTTCACCGCGGGTCAACATTGTATTAGGTTTCATATAATTCCTCACACTTCTCTCTCTATCCGGGTAGTGGCCTGAATTGAGAATTACCCATTGTCGTGGTGTAATTCACTACTTAGGTTTAGGTTGATTCCACCGTCGTAGTAATCATTCCCCTAAACTAAGCGCATTAAAAATGGTCTCTCAGTTCCCACCATTAATTTTACAACTCCTTTGTCAAGGGTTTTATTGATTAATGTAGAATTCGTCTCTTTTCAACCGTTAATCCTTCTGTCGAAGTGATTAAGGGTGTTAAATTATTATTATGGTGATCAAGCATAACAATAGAAATGGAGAAAACGAAACTATACCACAGATTTGAGAGAAAAATATGAATTATTGATATAAAAATGTCATACAATGCATTCCCGGGCTACTCCCGGTCCTAAAGATTGAGGGTTTTAGCCTCTCATGTTCATCTCACACGAATACATGGTAGAAATTGGGGAATTCATAAGAAAAACGGGAAATAAATGGGAAAACCCCTGAACGGAGAAGAACCGGTGGATCCTTGGCATAGAACACGAGCTTCCCCACCTGTCGGTGGTGGAAATCGTCTTCGGCAGCGTCCGAATCACCCAGGATGAGCTTCTCGGCCTCCGTTCTCCTCTTTCTCCACCTCGGCACTCGTGCAATCCAAAAAATGAGATCCTCCTCTCGTCTGGGCGGCCGTCATTAGGTATAAGTCCCTAATTAGATCGTCAAATAACAACAGCCGTCCGATCGAGATCAAAACAGATCCAACGCATATCTACCGGCGTCGATACCATCGACGCGGGTCGATGGTATCGACCCAGCGGATTAGCGGCAGCTTTCCTTGCTTTTATTCTGAGCGCCTGTGGTGATCTCGATACCATCGACTTGGGTGTCAATGGTATGACTCCTGTAGCGTCGGTTTTGTCTTCTAGCGACATTGTAGCTCTCCTTGTGTCGATGGCATCGACTTTGGTCGATGGTATCGACTGCATCTTCGCCAACAACATGAAGTGATCTCGATGCCATCGACTTAGGTGTCGATGGTATCGACTCTGTATTGCTCTTCTCGGCTGACAACCTGTGGCTTGGTCGATGGTATCGACTTCCGTCGATGGTATCGACGGAAGCAGATACTTGTTTTTCCTGAAATTTCACAACAAGCCCAAGTAAATCCACACAATTTATAATAAGATGATAAATAATGCTCAAAATAGTAAAACAAAGGGGATTTGATATAATATGATGGCAAAGACCAAATTAAGTGAATTATGCAATATTATCCATAAAAATGAGTAATTAGAGCACAAAACACATA
This sequence comes from Alisma plantago-aquatica, assembly GCA_963693085.1. Classification (NCBI taxonomy): domain Eukaryota; kingdom Viridiplantae; phylum Streptophyta; class Magnoliopsida; order Alismatales; family Alismataceae; genus Alisma; species Alisma plantago-aquatica. The sequence continues at coordinate 1,442,409,747 of OY856411.1, read as the reverse complement.
TGAAATAGGTCTATAAATGCGACTCAAAATCATCGCATCAAACTCCCCTAAGCTTAAACATTGCTCGCCCTCGAGCAACTAATCCTTAGAATAGAATTGCAGATGTCAACTAACAATCAACATACCAACCTACATCACACATGACTCCCACTGGACGTTCTCAAACCGGCCTTTCCTAATCACAGAACAGTAATTACCCTACAGGCGACAATAATCATCAATAAAAGAAATTATCCTTCAAACCGATGAACACTATCACATAAGGCAGTTAACATAATAAAATTTGCCGATTCAGCATTGGTGCATCTTGTGATCGCCTACACTACGTTGCTCGCCCTAACTACCATCTACATGGAAGCAGTTCTCCTGATAAACATGAGTGAGGAGAAAATCACGGTGGCCTACCAATCCGAGCAACGGGTGGATGGAATGGGTGGTTCATGGAAGAATTTGGAAGTATTACACAGTTTCAAAATGCATAAAACAAAATGCCCTAAATGATGTGAATGCACATTGAAAATGCCCTAATGCTTAAAATTGGGTGGAATGATGCATGCACTAACCTTCCACCTCAAAAAGAGATAGAAATCTAATTAAGCCACATCATGTACTCAATTTCCTTGTTATGCAAGTGATATCATGTTCCTTTCTCCCTCTTATTCCATTTCCTTCTAAATTCTCTCTTTTTATTTTCTTTTTTTTTCAATTTTTTTTTCAGATTTTCGGAAATTTTTTTTCTTTTTTTTTATGATTGGAAATCTTTGTACTATTTCGAGGGTATGGAAAAGTTTAGATCACTTTTTAGGAAAAACCGAGGTACATGGTGTACTTATGCGTGAAAATCATGAAAGTTATGAGTGCAACTACATGACATGCACCTAAAGGTAATGTGCATGAATCACTATAAATTTTTTTTCGTTTTATGCAAAAGTATGAAAATAACAATGCAAATCCTATCTACATGTTATGCACGCAAGAAGGAATTAAAACTGTACTTTACTTCCAATTCTTTGGTAGATTATGGAAAAATATGAAGTGGAATGATCACAAGATTAAGTTACTGAACCTTAGAAAAATATCATGTGTCCCTCCTTACTGACATGTGTAGTAGTTCAAAGGGTTCTTTCTCTTATATCCAATTAAGGTCTCATTACCATTTGATTAGGTTAGGCTCAAACAACCGTTACTATCCACTTTTCATGAGTCAATGAGGGTGTGGGTGTGACATATTGATTCAAAGTTGACATAATCAATCATTTTCATAGGACAAGTTCCCCAAGGACAACCAAGTTAAGCTATCCAAAAGACACAGAAATTTTTAAATTCCCTTAAATTTCCCATGAAAACAGCGAGATGACAATTTTTAAGACATCCACGATTACACTAGATAGATGTGGATCCTAAACAAACTAAAATTGCAAGAACAAATAACAAAGCAAAAACTAAAAACAACTAAAGAAAAGATAAAAGATAGAGTTGTTCCAGCCACCCCCCTAAGCTTGAATTCGACTATGGCCTCATAGTCAAAAACCAACTTAAGGGTGGAACAGTGATACCCTGATCAATCCTGCGGAGGCGGTGGTGGGTATTGCGGTGTCGTAGGATCCCAAGACGGGTACTCCCCTTGGAAGCTTGGATCATATTGGGTCCTCGGCGGAGGCTGTGGATAGCCTCCAAAGTAGTCTTGACTCCAGTAATGGTCGAAGAAAGGCTCCTGTTGCGTCTCTATCCACTGCAACCGGGTGTGCATTTGCTCTTGGTTGGCGAGGATGAGCCGCTCGTTCTCGAACATAGCCCGTTGGTTGTCAAGTACCCGGCTCATAGTCTCATGAATGCTGGTATACATAACCATGTGCTGCTGCTGAGTCTGCTGGATGTCCTGCAGCATGGTGTACATCCCCTGCATGGAATAGGGATCCTCGGTTGGCTGCTCATGCTGTGGTGATGGCGGCGGGGGCTGAGATGATGAAGATGCACCTGGATGCATCCTAGGACGCTTCCGTGGTGCCACACATGCTCGAAGAGGTATGAAAGCCTCCTCTTCCTCTACAGCCTCGCCTTCTTGCTTGTCACCTCCGCCTTCTTCCTCGGAGGACTCGATGGCTATGATTGGCCACCGGAAGTGCTGCTTGCCCTCTATGTTGAAGACGTCGTCCGGTAGGGAGCTCTCCTGATAAGCTTGGTTGACGTGGCAATGAGCATACGCCAACCCGTCCCGGAGAAGAATGAGGTTTGAACGGTGCAAGTGTTGCACGTTCACCTTGCTCCTCGTAGAGATCAGAGTCATGGACTGAAAATTCAGCCCCAAGTAAAGCGCCAACTTGGTGACAAGACCACCAAAATGGATTGGAGCCTTCCTTGTGCTCCTCTTCACCGCCAGGACGCGTTGTAGCCAGAACGCCCCCCAGTTGCATGGTTGACGCTTCAGGAGTGCGTAAAGGAAGAACAAGTCACTCTCCTGAAACTTGCTCAAAGCAAGATCACTTCGAGCGAAGAATGTCAAGCTCAACATCCTATGCAAGACCCAGACGAACGGGTGCTCAAAATCTGCTACCGCTGCATTGTGGTAGCTCACGGTCTTCCCCGCCGGCACTGTAACTAGCTCGGAGAAGATCTTTGCATAGTCGGTGTGGGAGTCCGGCCTTCGGTGATCATGTGGAGAGTGGATCCAGTTGAAGATTTGATTGAACTGGACCAGTGTGAGATTGTAGTTGTTGTTGAAGAGTCGGAAGGACACCCTTCCCTTGATCCATTCCTGGTCCGATGCTACCACGTCGTTTGGTACGACGCAGACGTCGAGAGACGCCATGAACTCCACCACCAGTTCCTTGTAGGTGGGCCATTCGCCGAAAAACGGCTGCCCATCCGCATGGTACTGCAGCTCGTCAGGGCGTAGGCTTCTGTTGGTGAGGCGTGCTTGTCCATGAAGCACATAGGACAAGTTGGCCTCGAATCCCAACTCCTGGATCATGCCCCGGTCCACATACCGGGTTGGCTCGAACTTTCGCTTCATTATCTCCTCGTAGACCTTCCTCACATCCATGTTGGCATGAATTAGGCGTGGACGAGGGATGGAAGCGGTTGGGGGAGGAATGAACTCCTCGATCTCCATAGGGTGTGCGCTTGAGGACGACGCTCTGGCGGCGTGCACCATGGTTGCGAGAAGATGGGATTAGAAGAAAAGAGCTCGGTGAAGATGGAGAAGAAATTCTCCGCTCGATGACGCTTCTCTTCAGTCTTGGAGGGCTCGGGGGAGTGCTCGGCACAAAGGAGGATACTTGCTCTGAAGGTGTGACGTCAAATGATGTTGCAAGTCCCCTTAAATAGGCTTGATCGGCGCCCCTGTTGACCCGTCGATACCATCGACGCGGGTCGATGGTATCGACACATCTCGCGGGTATCCGCCTCCCTCACGAGTATCGACAGCTGACGTTTGCTGGATCGAGAAACCCGGATTGCTGATGGGTCGATACCATCGACGGAAGTCGATGGTATCGACGCAGCACCCGGATCGCTGACGTGGCTGTTGCGATCGTCGTCGATGTCTGTGTGCGGATCGGTGACATGTCTGTCGATACCATCGACGGCTGTCGATGGTATCGACTTGCTTTTATTGTGACACCGCCGTTGTGTTGCATTCAATCTGTGATGATGTCGATACCATCGACGAGGCCGTCGATGGTATCGAGTTGACTGAGCAAAATTTGTCTGAATATCTCCAGAGATCTCGATGGTATCGACTGGGGTGTCGATACCATCGACACTTTTATTGCGACCTGTCTGTGACCATGTCGATACCATCGACGGGGGTGTCGATAGTATCGACGCAGTGTGATTTTTGCTGGTGTCAACCTGAACCCATGTCGATACCATCGACGAGTGTGTCGATGGTATCGACCCTGCCTGTGCCTGCACATTCAACAAACGGATCAAGGTATCATTTTTAAACTAAAATTTAAACGAAATAAAAGCAATCTATGATTAAAATTAAACTATCCTAATGTACCGATGGTTGGGTTGCCTCCCAACAAGCGCCCTTCTTTAGCGTCTTAGGCTAGACGTCTTCCCTTCATCTCATTCATGCACAAGTGAAATGAGTTTGACCTCATTCACTTTCCTCTTGTAATTCTCACCAAAATACAACTTCAAGCGTTGCCCGTTCACCAAGAACGTGGCATCTCCATCACGCACGAGAATCGCTCCGTGCGGTCTCACTTCTTCCACCTCGAAGGGTCCACTCCACCGGGATTTCAGCTTCCCGGGATGCAGTTTGAGACGGGAGTTGAACAATAGAACGCTGTCTCCCTTCTTGAACGTGCGCATCTCAATATGGCGATCGTGGATCAGCTTTGTGCGCTCCTTGTAGATGAGGGCATTCTCATATGCCGTCATGCGTAGCTCATCCAATTCATTCAATTCAAACATCCTTTTTCTCCCGGCCTCATCATAGCGCAAGTTCAGCCTTCTTAGCGCCCAATGGGCCTTGTGCTCCATTTCCACCGGAAGGTGGCAAGCCCGGCCATACGCCAGCCTAAAAGGCGTGGTGCCTATAGGTGTTTTGTATGCCGTTCGATAAGCCCAAAGCACGTCCGGTAGCAATACACTCCAATTCTTCCTTGTGGATGCTACGGTCCTTTCTAAAATCTTCTTGATTTCTCTATTTGATACCTCCACTTGTCCTTGCGTCTGTGGATGATATGGGGTGCCGATGTTGTGCTTGACCCCATATTTCTTTAAAAGTGTCGCGAATTTCTGATTTCGAAAATGTGTGCCTCCGTCACTTATGATCATTCGGGGAATCCCGAACCTGCAGAAAATGTTCTCTTTGACAAACCTGCACACTACATTCGAATCATTAGTCCTTGTGGGGATTGCCTCCACCCACTTTGACACATAATCTACAGCAAGTAAGATATAAAGATTTGAATTTGAGGACACAAAGGGTCCCATGAAGTCAATGCCCCATAAATCAAATACCTCAACTTCCTGAAATACATTCAGGGGCATTTCTTGTCTCCTTGAGATGTTACCTGCGCGCTGGCATGGGTCACATTGCCTAACAAAATCATAGGCATCCCGGAACAAAGTGGGCCAATAAAGGCCACTCTCCAACACCTTGGCTGCTGTCCATGAGCTAGCATGGTGTCCTCCTGTAGGTGACGCATGACAGTGGTGGAGAACACTCTCGTACTCCACCTCCGACACGCACCTGCGAAGAATACCATCCCTGCACTGCTTCAAGAGAATCGGGTCATCCAAAAAATAATATCTCAATGAATGAAAGAATTTCTTTTTCTCTTGATAGGACCAATCCTCCGGGATGATCCCGCAAGCCAAATAATTCACAATTTCCGCAAACCATGATTCTTTAGAATCAATTTTTAAAAGTTGTTCATCGGGAAAGGTCTCGGTAATGGGTATGTGCAAACCTTGTTCATCAACCCTCTCTAACCTAGACAAGTGGTCAGCCACCACATTTTCAATTCCCGACTTGTCCTTGATTTCAATATCGAATTCTTGTAGGAGCAAAATCCACCTAATTAGTCTAGGCTTCGCATCCTTCTTCTCCATCAAATACTTTATTGCAGCGTGATCAGTCCACACAACCACCTTAGAACCCACTAAGTACTGCCAAAATTTTTCAAAGGCGAACACGACGGCCAGTAACTCCTTTTCCGTGGTTGTGTAGTTCAATTGAGCATCATTAAGCGTTTTTTAGGCGTAGAAAATCACAGCAGGCTTGTTATCTACCCTTTGCCCCAAAACAGCTCCCACAGCATAATCGGACGCATCACACATCAACTCGAATGGCTTTGTCCAATCCGGCGTTTGAACAACCGGAGCTGAAATCAACTTTTCCTTCAAAACCTCGAATGCGTGAAGACATTTCTCATTGAAATCAAAAACTGTGTCTTTTTCCAACAATTCCGATAATGGCTTTGCGATTTTTGAAAAATCCTTAATAAATCGCCGATAAAACCCGGCTGTCCTAAAAAGCTTCTCACCCCTTTTACAGAATTTGGTGGGGGTAACTTAGAAATCACCTCAATTTTTACGGGGTCTACCTCAAGACCCTTGCTAGACACCTTGTGTCCTAGCACAATTCCTTCCGTCACCATCATGTGACATTTCTCCCAATTGAGGACCAAGTGTGTGTCCTCGCACCGCTGCAATACCTTATCTAAGTTATAAAGGCATTCATCAAAAGACGCTCCATACACCGAGAAGTCGTCCATGAAAACTTCAAGACACCGCTCCACCATGTCAGAGAATATGGTGAGCATGCAGTGTTGAAAAGTCACCGGCGCATTGCATAAACCGAACGGCATACGGCGGTAAGCAAACATCCCATAGGGACATGTAAACGTAGACTTCTCTTGATCCAAAGGATCAATAGAAATCTGGTTGTACCCCGAATAGCCATCTAGAAAACAAAAATGCGACCGACCAGCTAGACGTTCCAAAATATGATCGATAAATGGCAATGGAAAATGATCTTTAAGAGTTGCGGCATTCAATCGGCGGTAGTCAATGCAAACACGCCACCCGGTTACCAATCGGGTGGTGACAGGTTCATTCAAAAGATTTGTAGTGACAGTGATTCCCCCCTTTTTAGGGACTACCTGTGTGGGACTCACCCACGTCGAATCGGATATGGCATAAATGATCCCTGTAGCAAGAAGCTTTATGACTTCCTTCTTGACAACCTCCATCATGCTTGGATTTAGACGTCTTTGAGGCTGTATGACTGGCTTGGCTCCCTCCTCGAGCCGAATCTTGTGTTGGCAAAGTGTAGGGGAGATCCCCTTGATGTCCGCCACAGACCACCCAAAAGCTCCACGGTGGTTCTTGAGCACTATCAGTAGTTGCTCCTCCTCATCTGCACTCAAGTATGCAGAAACAATCACTGGTAACTTGTCCTCCTCAGCTAGAAAGACGTACTTCAGATGCGGGGGCAATGGCTTCAACTCCAGATCAGGTGGGCTAATAAGAGATGATTGTAGCGGTGGGGGAAGTGTACCCAAATCTTCATAGTGCCTCGTGTAGAAACATGGAAGCATTTGAAGCATCTTGGCGCACTCCTTGAGTGAAGTACCCCGCATCCAATCATAAGTGACATTTAGCAAGCACGCTTCCAAAGGCAATTCCGGATATGCTTCGGAAACAGAAGTAATAATCGCCTCATCCTCCCATGAAGGTGGAATGTCCTCATTCTCATCATTTGGAAACCCAACAGCCTTGCATAAAGAGACAACTTTAGTTTGCTCCATAAGGTCCACTGCTAGGGTCCCATTATCTATCCTGCTCATCACATGAGCCATATCCAAAAATGGCTTCCCAAGACAAAGTGAGATATTGTGTTCCACATGCTTCACCATGTTGCATTGTGCTTTTGCTTTAGTGGATGCATTGCTATTGGGCATGACCATCTAAAAGCGATCATCCGCAATGCCCAAGGTCAAGCGACCTCTCCCCATCTCCAAGATCATATCAGCTGTAGCTTGGAATGGGCGACCAAGTAGTAACTCATTTCCGTGCTCGTCCTGCATTTCCATAACGACGAAATCAGCCGGAAAAACAAAGCGGTCTACCTTTACCAAAACATCCTCACAGATTCCATACGGTTTCACCACAGAATTATCGGCCAATTGGATGGTCATGTTGCTTGGCCTTGACTCTTTTAATCCAAGTTTCTTGAATGTAGAAAGGGGCATCAGATTTATGCTTGCCCCGGAATCACAAAGTGCCTCGCCAAATTTGAACTTCCCGATAAAGCAAGAAATATTGAAACAACCGGGATCCTGTCTCTTTGGCGGCAAAGTGCCCATAATAAAAGCACTCACTTGCTCCTTCAATACCACGACCTCAGTGTCGGGTATCTTCCTCTTCTTGGTGATTACATCTTTGAGAAACTTCCCATAAGATGGGATTTGTTCAATCGCCTCTAGCAAAGGAATATTCACTGATAACTTCCTAAAGCTGTCCAGAAATTTCTTAAACTGTGCATCCACCTTTCTTGCCTTTGCACTATTGGGATATGGGACCGGAACAGTATGTGCCCTTTGATGAGGTGGCACATAGGGAGTTAATTTCTGTGGTTCCTCCTCAGTGGCTTGTTCTTCCTTACCATCTTCATCTATGTCCTCAGTTTGCTCTATGACAGGTGCGGGCTGCTCTTTGACTGTTGCTTCTTCAACTGTGTCCTGCGGTGTGCTTGTGTCATCCGCCCTTGGATTTAACACTTTCTTACCGCTCCTCAATAAGATGGCCTTGGCCTGTTGGTTTCCCCCGGGAACATTGGTGTTCCCCGGAAAACCCGGATGTGCCGGCTTCTTCAAGCTTGCAATATCGGCTGCCATCTGCACCATGGAAGTCTCTATAGTTCTCATTTGAGCCCCGTGGCTCTGCAAAGTCTGCCCAAACTGGTTCATAAATTCACCCTGTTGCTTGATTTGTTGCCCAAAAGTGTTCATCAACTCTTGATTTTGCTTGATGACTTGATTGAGCAACTCCGTGCTCTTGTCCTCCGTGACCGGTGCAGGCTTAGCGTCTGGATCCTGCAGAAAATTGTTTGGATCCTTCCATGAAAATTTCTTATCATTCCACCATGAATAATCGTTATTCCTGTACCCTTGTTGTTGCCTCATATACTTGACCTGAGCCTCATCCTCGGACTCATTGTCTTCCTTCTGCAGCAACTTCTTTGCGAGAAGGTCCATCTTCTCGTTCAGCTCTCTCATTGCCTTTGACTCACTGGCAACTCTTTCTTGCTCAACTGGACCTCGTTCTCTTTCTCCCCAAGATTGCTTCCGTGCCATATTCTTCAGTATTTCTCAGCATCTTGTATCGGTGTTATTTAAGAAAAATCCGGAACCAGCCGAGTCCAGGTTGCTTCTATCATGCTCGGAGAGAGCAAAGTAGAAGATCTTCACTTGGGTTTCCTTGTCCAATCCATGATGTGGACATCTCCTCAACATGACCTGGAATCGCTCCCAAGTCTCAGAATAAGTTTCACCCGCCTGTTGGGTGAAATTGTGAATCTTCCTGATCATATCATTGGTCTTCTCCAGAGGGAAGAACCTCTCGAAGAAAACCTCCACCATGTGATCCCATGATTCAACAAACTCGTCGTCGAGGTTATGAAGCCACTCTCTTGCCACTCCAGCCAAGGAACTCAGGAATAACTTGAGGTAGAGCACATCCTGTGGAAATCGATCTATCTTCGCCATATCACAGTTCTCCACGAACTGGATGATGTGGGCCACTGGATCTTCATTTTTCAACCTGTGAAATGCGTTGGATTTAACCAGGTTAATCAATGCTGGATCGATCTTGTAGGTTGGAATGTTTAGCCCCTGTTTCTTTATAGGCCCTTTTGATGCCGAGGAAGAAGACGCCTTGATCTTCTCCCATATTGTCTGTGCTTCAGCCATTGCTTCTTCTTGTTCTTTTTCAGATTCAGAATTTATATCACTTTGGTGTTCCTCCTCGTAGTAGTCCTCGTCCTCTGGTCCCACAGATGGAACCTCAGGTGTGTGATTCACGTAGTCTCGACTACGTGTGTGCACCATGCAAAGTACCTGAAATATGGAAATAGGGGTTCAGTACAATGCTTTGAACGAGTCAACACACTTATAGAGAAATAAAGGAATTTTTAAACTTGTTTTAAAATAATTAAAAAACAATTATGGCCTAGAGTGGCCGCTCTTAGCACTCAAAGTGCCAATAATACGCCGTATCCCTGGCAACGGCGCCAAAAACTTGACGTGTATTTTACTACGCGCTAAAACGCAAGTATACGCGTCGAGTAATATAGGCCTTTGTGAGGCCCGAGTCGAACACAGGGATACGTTGAATTATTGGAGACTTCTACTAACTATTTGCGATCAGCTAAGCCGGATAACAAAGTAGGGTTTGTTGTCGAAATTAACGGAAAATAAAAATAAAACAAAACAAACAATCGATTAAAGGTTAATTTAATCAATTCAAAGGGATATCTTTAGGATGGCGGTTTCACCGCGGGTCAACATTGTATTAGGTTTCATATAATTCCTCACACTTCTCTCTCTATCTGGGTAGTGGCCTGAATTGAGAATTACCCACTGTCGTGGTGTAATTCACTACTTAGGTTTAGGTTGATTCCACCGTCGTAGTAATCATTCCCCTAAACTAAGCGCATTAAAAACGGTCTCTCAGTTCCCACCATTAATTTTACAACTCCTTTGTCAAGGGTTTTATTGATTAATGTAGAATTCATCTCTTTTCAACCGTTAATCCTTCTGTCGAAGTGATTAAGGGTGTTAAATTATTATTATGGTGATCAAGCATAACAATAGAAATGGAGAAAATGAAACTATACCACGGATTTGAGAGAAAAATCTGAATTATTGATATAAAAATGTCATACAATGCATTCACGGGCTACTCCCGGTCCTAAAGATTGAGGGTTTTAGCCTCTCATGTTCATCTCACACGAATACATGGTAGAAATTGGGGAATTCATAAGAAAAACGGGAAATAAATGGGAAAACCCCTGAACGGAGAAGAACCGGTGGATCCTTGGCGTAGAACACGAGCTTCCCCGCCTGTCGGTGGTGGAAATCGTCTTCGGCAGTGTCTGAATCACCCGGGATGAGCTTCTCGGCCTCCGTTCTCCTCTTTCTCCTCCTCGGCACTCGTGCAATCCAAAAAATGAGATCCTCCTCTCGTCTGGGCGGCCGTCATTAGGTATAAGTCCCTAATTAGATCGTCAAATAACAACATCCGTCCAATCGAGATCAAAACATATCCAACGCATATCTGCCGGCGTCGATACCATCGACGCGGGTCGATGGTATCGACCCAGCGGATTAGCGGCAGCTTTCCTTGCTTTTATTCTGAGCGCCTGTGGTGATCTCGATACCATCGACTTGGGCGTCGATGGTATCGACTCCTGTAGCATCGGTTTTGTCTTCTAGCGACGCTGTAGCTCTCCTTGTGTCGATGGCATCTACTTTGGTCGATGGTATCGACTACATCTTCGCCAGCAACATGAAGTGATCTCGATGCCATCGACTTAGGTGTCGATGGTATCGACTCTGTATTGCTCTTCTCGGCTGACAACCTGTGGCTTGGTCGATGGTATCGACTTCCGTCGATGGTATCGACGGAAGCAGATACTTGTTTTTCCTGAAATTTCACAACAAGCCCAAGTAAATCCGCACAATTTATAATAAGATGATAAATAATGCTCAAAATAGTAAAACAAAGGGGATTTGATATAATATGATGGCAAAGACCAAATTAAGTGAATTATGCAATATTATCCATAAAAATGAGTAATTAGAGCACAAAACACATATGAAATAGGTCTATAAATGCGACTCAAAATCATCGCATCATTTGCCCAAAAAGTTCAATTAAATCAGATTGATAATCAGCACTTAATCCAATTAGGTTTCCCTAATTGATTAGCCTTCAACTCCCGATTCCTTGGGAGTTAATCCCTCAAATTTGGAGGGTCATCAACCAACATAATTATGAACAGGAACATTAAACGGTCAATGCTTGGTCAACTCACAAACGGTCTTGAAACCGTTTTCCCAAACAGGTCAAGTTAATCAGGTTGAAAATCAGCATTTAATTCAATTCGATTTTCCTAATTGATTGGCCTTCAACCTACGATTCCTTTGGAGTTAAACCCTCAAATTTTGTGGGTCATTAGCCTACATAATTAGGAACAAAATTCCAAAACGGTAAACTCTTGGTCAACCATCTCAAATGGTCTTGAAACCATTTTCTCCCAAACGGTTTCAAACCGTTTGCCTTTAAACGGTTTGCTGAAACCGCATAGCCAATCAAATTAAAACGATTTGGAATAGCTATCAAAACCGTTTGGCTTGGTACTTTTCTTTGGATAATAATATAGGATGATTTCATCATCCCCTTCCTTCGAACAACCAAGAACAGCAACCGTTCTTGATGGAAATTGCAGCAAAGAAACAATAGTGTAGCAATTTAAAGAAAACAATCAATAAAGTATAGAGAATTGATGCAATATCAATGATTAAGGATTTGAGTTATAAAACCCGCCTCCAATTGAGCTCCAAGGCTCCAAGCTCACGCCATTAATGGTGGATGAAGCTCTTGCAACTCCCCCTAGGCTCGTCCTCAAGCTTTTGATTGTAAAAGTTGGCTAGGGTTGAAGAGGAGATCGAAATAAGTGTCTTTTGACTCATGAGTGTAGATACAATGATCTATTCTATGACCACCCTCACCACAAGTGACATACTTCATTGTTGTCTCAGCATGATACTATAGATTAGGCAACCTTCAAATTTTGTTCATCAGTTGCCATTCTATCAAGTTTGTTATTCAAGCTTTCAAGTAACTTGGACTCTAAAGAAGTGCATATTGTAGAGGCCACAACAACAATATTCATGTTATAATCCCTACCTTCTTGTACAACCATATTGTTTATGATCTCCTCGATGGTTTCAACATCGTGTTTCATGAAATCGCTTCCTGTCACTGCACTGAGTGATGTTCTTTCATAGGAAGTCAGTCCTTTATAGGAGGTGGTAATGAGAAAACATTCATCATAGCTGTGATGTGGACAATCTCTGAAGTATTCTTGATATCTCTCCCATGCCTCATACAAATTCTCAATGGGCTTTGTTTAAACCCAATGATTTTATGCTCGTATTGTAGAGTCTTCTCGATAGAGAAGAATTTGTTCACAAATGCTTCAGATAGTTGTTGCCATGAGGCAATCCCTTTTCGAGATAGATACCATGAAAGGGCTTTGTCCCTTATAGAAAAGGGGAATCCCTTCATATAGATGACCTCTTGAGGGACCCTATTCATCTTAAGGGTGTCACAAAGGTTTGTGAAGGCATCTATATGATGGTATGGGTTTTCTTCAACAAAATTTCCCACAAAACGTTGATGTTGAATTATGTTGAAATGGGATGGTTTATGTTCAAAGTTTGCCACTAGAATATGCGGTATGATGATAGGCTCTATATTATCATTGGCATGAGCAGTTGCCAATGATCGGAATGAGGGCCTATTTTTAAGAGCATTGTCAGCATGTGGTGGTTTTGTGTCCATTAGATCGTCAAAGAGATGATCTACCTCTAGAAATTCAGAAAGGAGCTCCAGTTTTAAAAGGAAAAGATAGTGCAATAGAGGAAAACAAAATATTGAACAAATTAGTCGAAGACTGGAACTGTAACTTATACTTTTGCAAATAGATAATTTAATGAAAAAGGATGCAAATAAACTTGTTGCCAAATTTAAAAGCAAAGACTAATGCTAAGTAGACCACAAATTCTTACATGTTATTTGTTGCCTTGTCCCCAGAAACGACGCTAGAAGTCGATAGCTCTTTTTTATGTGTCAAAAGTATAAACACAATTGTCCAGTCAAATATATCAGATTTTGAATTTTTACCCGACTATAAGAGACATCACGACTCAACACAGAGACTTTGTAGTAGTGTAGGGTCGAACACAGGGACAAGGAGAATAACAAAATAAAGATGAATGGTCTTAACTTAGTTTAGTTGAACCAAATAAGTAATGTATCCCAATTAAGGAATGAATTAATGTAATCAAGCAGTAAATCTAAGTTATGAAAAATCAAAGAAAAGAAGTAAAGATAATATTTTTAAAATAATAAAAGAAGAAATTTGGATTGGGTTTCACCAATAGACCAACCACAACCACAACCACAACCAAGCAAAACCTTCTCTTCTAAATATATATATATATATATATATATATATATATATATATATATATTATTAACTTATTTTTCAAATAGTCACAAAAGATATCCACTCCTTCCTTCTCTTGAGATCTGGGTAGATTTCTATTCAAAGGTTTTCTATCTCTCGAGTTAATAACCAAAGAATCAATAATAACTGTATGAATTTTTTTACAGTAACTCCTCACTCTCATGTCTCATTACTAATCTATACTCCAGATCTAAATGAAATCATTCTCTTAAATAAATCCATATCAGTCATCACAAGAATGTAGCTAATCAACATGTGATGCATTAAAATGAGATTATAGAAACAAAACTTGTAAGAACATATGCCATAAGATAGAAGAATGAACAATTACATGGTTGGGAGGGCATGACGGCTACTCCCAACCCAAGTTATGGAGTTTAGCCACTCATGTCACAGAAAAGAAACATATTACAACTTGAATAAGTCATGATAAAGAAAAGACATGAAAGAGGTCGATACAAAGGTAGATCGAGTGATCGATCTACCAAACTTTTGATTTGTTCTAACTCATAGGTTGATGGTTGGCTGTCGACGGTCAGAGGTTGAAGGGTCTGGTTTTACCCTTTGATCTAGACTTGATGTGAGTCGTTCCATCGATCTGGTTGATGGAAGTGGATTGAACCATAAGGTTATAGGTCGATGGTCAGCTAGGTTGATGATATTAGACTGGTTGATGGCTCTAGTCTTGGGTTCTAAACTTGGAGGCAACTTTTGAGCTTCTTGACTCTAAAATCCAAGATGTCTTGAAGTGACGCCTTAGGGGTCCATTTATAGGATTTGATTTGTGCCTTGTCAATCTCTGATTGGTCCACATGGCGTGGATGCTTCATCTTGTTGATGTCGATGTTAAGGGTCGATGAGGTGATTGTTCGACAAGTCTTCATCGGTCTACAAAGGTGTTGATCTTTGTGGGATCGACAGGGAATCTATCAACAGGATGGTCTACATCTATTCTCTCGATGAAGGCATCGAGGGTTGTTTTGTTAATGGGCTTGTCAACAATTGTGTTTGATGGCTTGGAAAAGATGGGGATCTATCGACGTGAATGTTGATGAGTTGAGTTGTTGATGAGAGTTCGACATGGCATTGTTGATCCTGCCAGAAAGGTTTGAAATGTCAACCCATTTGGTCAATGGATGGTGGGAATCTGTTCAAGCTTTTACGTGTTAATGGTTACTCATCGATCTTGTTGTTTTGCACTGAATTCCTTCAAATATCAAGAAAAATTAATTAAAACTTAGTATTTGATAAACTAAAAGTAAAAAGAATAAAACCAAACATCTGAACACTAATTCTAATGATTTTTTTTATTAAAAAAGACTATGAATTTGTGCATCAAAACTGATGTTATCAACTATTGCTAGGAATGCCTGACAACCTTTAGTTATCATCTGCTCTGCCTTCAAGGCTGACACATATAGGCTATTGGTAGCATCCTTCCTACCTCTAAAGGCAAAGGGTGGATGACCTGGTCTCTTTATTCTATTTTCTTTTCCCTATAATCAATTTTTTCATTATAAGCATAAAGCCAATCTGTGCCAATTATTACATCAAAGTCATTCATATCGAGGAGAATGAAACCTATATGGAGTTCATTATTCATATATTTAACAAGAATGACCGGTGTTCCTCAAGAGAGATGAAAAGATTCGACCACTATGAGTAGTGACTTCTATAATATATCCTAAATCCTTGAAATCTAGACAAAGCATAGTTGAGAGATTTCTCAAAATAGAAGTACTGGTAGAACCAGAGTCAAACAAAGCTTTTACATTTGTCTCATGATATCAAGCATGCCTACATTGGATCCATGATAGTTAAAACCATTATGAATTTCACATTAAAGGATAGTCACAGAGCTCTAGGGATGGTTACCCTCTATTAGATGGTCAGCATTAGCTTGTGCCTCTTCATTGTTGATGGTGAAGACTCATGCCTATTGACATTCTCCTACAGGTGGGGCTACTCCTGGTGGAGATGCAGTTGCTGGTTGTGCAACTTCCACTAGTTGGGCCACCACTGGGCCTTGCCCTTGTGTTGGAGGAAGGGGGAAATCAGCTATGAGATGCCCTTCTTGTTGACAGAAAAATCATTTGCACTTCTCGAAGTGACATTTTCTGTTATGCTTCTTTCCACAGGTAATGCATCCATTGATGCAACCTTCATGTCAGGGATTCCTTTTCCTCCATTTTTGTCCTTGCCATGATTATGACCTTGACCTTTTCAGTTGTCATTCCTTGGGGAATAAATGCCTTCAGTGAACCCTAGATATCCCTTGGGTGGGTTTTGAGCAGGCATGGCGGTCTTTTCCATGTCCAGGGAAAAGTTGAGGGCCTCGATGAAGTTTGTCGATTTACTCGCAATAACATGAGGCTTGATTAGAGGGTACATGATCTCTACAAAATGTTCTACTCGTCTCTCTTCAGTCATCACATATCCAAAACATTCCAATCGATGGAACTTTCGAGCAAAAAATTACTACTACATGTTGCCTTGGTAAAGGAACATGAATTGATTTTCTTTTCCTTCTTGGTAGAGGTGGGTATTAATCTTGCAGATAAGATGGTGTGAATTCTATATAGGCCATAAATTCTTCGGTTAGATCCCGGCCCATGATATGATTCTCCCACCAAAGCTTTGTTGCTCCTTCAAGAAGGTGGGCATCGAAAAGAACCTTTTTGTTTAGTTGCACCTCTAGAATGTAAAACCATTCTCCACTACCAGGATCCAGGTGTCTACCTTATCCACTACCTCAGTCTTGTATTCACCCCAAAACTTTTCTATATTCAACTTGATTTAATCTAGAATGGTGGGTCCAAGATGAGGTTGGACAAGTAGAGGCTCACCATTCTCGTCTCAGGAGATATCCTTGAGTGCAAGGTCACTGATAGACTCAGTAAGCTTCTTCTATTGCTCCAGCCAGAGCACATTGGGGGTGTGAACAACCACTTTCCCAACTGTTGGTCTGGAGTCGACAACATGTTTAGGGTCAAACTTGGGATCATCTTCTATCATAGGTTCATCCTTGGGGTTAGGACCATCTTCATGGTTTGGCATGTCAAAGGGGACAACATCATGCTCAGGTCCTCTCTCAGCAAAGGCCTCACATTCCCTCTTCCTTTTCTTGGAGGACTCACCCTCCATGGACCTTCTCCTTTTCTCTTAGGAGGGTCTCTTCTTGTGGGAGGGCCTTAGTCTGGGGTATGGGGATGGCAGTAGTCTTGGTGTGCGCCATGTTTCTTCACATACATAGATAATTAACTTCAATTTTAGCTTTAGGGCATTAAAGAAATATAAATTATGTCCATGACATCTTGATTGCATGCATTTTATGATTTGGTGGAGGATGCCTTAACCCTAATGGCGTTGACTCTAATTTCTCATAAAGGGGTAGAAGGAACAACTTTCAGGTCCCTATGCTTTTGTGAGTGAAGGGGTTATGCACTAAATATTCATCGCTTTTCACAAGCTATTTTATTATGTATTTTTTGCACATTTGTTTATTTTGATATTATTTGTGCATGGTTTATCATTATTGGTATGTGAAACACATTTGCATAAAATATCTTTTATTTCTATCATTTCATATTGATTTATCATTATTTACAAGACTTGTGTTCTATTTTGTTAAATTTCAAGAAAACTTGACAAGTAATGGATAATCTCGGTGCTACCGATAGCTCTATTAGTGGTGCAAACAACTGAAGAGAAGAATAGGGTTTGAGTTGAAGAAACTTGGTGGTACTGACAAAAGAATTGATGCTACCGACTTGATCAACAGTAACTTATCCAAAGCATCTCAGTGCCACCTACATCAACTCGGCGGTATTGACTTGTATATGGAAAATCATCAGGAGATGTCAGGGAATAACTCGATGTTATCGGCGCCCCAATCGATAGTATTGACATCTAATATGGAGTCACAATCTAGAAAAGGACTCGGTGCCATCAACATCTTATTTGTGCGACTTGTCACGATTAGAGGAGACTAAAGATGGTGATTAATTCAACATCCATGGCTTAATGAAGCCCTAAGTCAAACCTATGACTGGGGAGGATTATGGCCAAACCTAGTATCACATCAGTGATCGCTCTACGACACGGGAGAGCCATGAGAAGAGAAAAAAAAATAGGAGAAATCTACGTTCTGGGTGGTTTGAGAACTTCTAATGGACAGATTTACAACTGAAAGATAGAAAATTGCCCGGTTAATAAGAAGGAATCAACTGGATCATCATCTCCAGGAGTTTTCATTGATTCTTTAATGTTTTATCCATCTTTCACTTCTCCATCTAGTTGTATGGTAACTAAAACCATGTGGGGGCTAATCCCCTAATTCCTTAGGAACCAGGAGTAGCTTGATTATTTATTGTAATTGACAATTATGAGTTAATATTTATGTTTCCCTAATTTGTGGACATAATTCTAGAATTGCTTCATGAATTATGTATGCTTGATCACTGTAGTTGATTTTTTAGACTGTTAATTGCTTCGAGAGAGGGATTAAGGGTTGGATAGGTCGTAGATTTACATAACCCAGACCACTCTTTGAGAGAAGGCTTACAGTTATGAAGTGTAGAGCCCATAGGTATCTCTACAACACCTGACTAATAACTAAATTGTTATGAGAGTGGGGTTTGTATTAGATTAGGTAGTAAATTACACTGTGAGAGCGGTTAGTTCTTGCTACAGGTCCCTTGGTCTAGGGTTTGGATAATGGAATATTGATAAATAGCATTAATTGTAGTATAAACTATGGTGAAACTGTATTTTTAAGGAATCTATCCATCTCTGATCACAACCTCGATAACTTAGTTTTAATTCTTGCAAATAGTCAATTAATCAACCAATCATATTTTTCTTAGATCTAGTTGGTTGAGTCATAGTTAGTAGTAGTCTTTAGATTCACGTTTCCCTATGTTCAATAGTTGGGCCTCGTTCGACCTATATTACTTCAGTATGTGCATTTTCATTTAATACTTATAGTAAACATGAATTGAGTTTTTGGTGTCGATAGTGAATCCAACACTATGAGTGCTTTGACCGGCCACTCTAGGCCACAATTTTATTTTTCTTTTCAATATTTTTAAGCTAAAAATTCAAATCATTATTCAATTCCTAGTATCCATTTCTCATATTGGTTTTACTATTTTTAGGTACTATTGTATGGTTTAGACAAGGACCACTGACTACAGAGAGACAACTCATACTAGTTTCAATGCAGAGGAACTCCAATGCAGATCGTAGGAGTATTGTCATGGAACTATTTGTTACCCAAATTTCACACTCCTAATGGCTATAAAACCAAAGGAGAATGAACTTGGGCGTTTGTCCATAGAATGGCACAATTACTTCACACAGGCAATATATATATATATATATATATATATATATATGTGTGTGTGTGTGTGTGTGTGTGTGTGTGTGTATAAAAGTAGTAACAACAAGATATAATAAGGTATTAAAAGGGGATGGAGAAGCATGTGCCCATTTCTATATTAAGAATACCCCATTGGAGTTTCATTTTTTATCTTAGAGTCTTGAGGGAAGCGAGCCTTCATTTGGAAACCACAAATTTGATAAACAAAAATACCCATGTGAATGCATTTAGTACACTATGAAAAACATGTAACCATAGTTTAAGAGTAATATAAAAGTTTCTTGGCTAAAAACAACATAATAATCAAGAATTAGAAACAAGGTGAGAACATTTAACGACGTTGTTTTATACAAAGAATGTTTTAGGTTTCTTTATCCATTATATCAACATAGACCTTTGACCACTTCTCAAGGAAGGGTCCGTGAGGGGAATATATCCTCCCTATTTCTACATGAGGGACCTCAAGACCAAAGTCAATGAGCTAACCCTATTTCATTTGTTCCTTGTGCCCTTACCCCCAAGAATTCAGGCAGGTGCACAAGGTTATATAATGGACCTTTATATGTTATGTGCAAGGTTTAACAACATACTATTGTCAACATGAAAGTAGTATTCATAGGGAATAATAGCTCAAACAAGTAATCATCTATCCAAGCATTCATACGAGTATACATACAAGCGATTCAGTAACATAATAGGGTCAACAGATTAAGTGTACCTTACAAGTAGAGTACATGATTAACCATTGATTAGAAAACCATAACTAGTAACTTTGACTAGATCTTGGAAATTGAGTTCATAAAGTGATCCATGCATAAATTTCATTCAAGCAACAGCTGATCTGAGCCGCAGATCCCCCATCATGCGGCTTGTGAGTCTTGCATCACCCAACAAGAGTGCTTGAGAGGGAGATATATATATAGAGAGAGGGGTGCATATCTTGTTGGTGGAGTATGGTTGGTTGGGTTGTTGCGCTCGCACACGTGGCCCACTACACCAGGGTCTACCAGTCATGATCGGCCTCAACACTAGTAGCAAATAGGTGGGGGTGATCAGGCCATGTTGGTCCATTTGATCTTGATCCAACAACATTTGTGCCAACCAGTAATCATGTGGGGTTGAGACCTGACATCCCCCTCGTGCAGTGGTGCTTGGGTAGGAACTCATTGATGAGTGTATTTTTACATACTGTTTTACTCGCTTTTTAGGGTTGTTGCATTTGTATTGCCTAGTTTTAAGTTTATATTCACTCAATTGCACTTATCTTTCCTTTTCTAAACTTTAATGGATTTTTTTATATATTCTATGCAAAACCAGCCAAATTGCTTGACAACAACCAGGTGGATGATTTAGCCCCCACGATGCTATGCCTCAGGGGAAGGAAGGCCCAAAAGCTTTCCATTTGATCACCTTCCAACCACCTAGTTAAGCAAGTGGCTCTGCCATTCGCCCGACTCAAGCTGCTCCCCACCTGGAGTCCTCAAGATTCTAACATCCCGACGTGCACTCTCATCATCCAGTTCATTCTAATTCACACCATGCTGGTCTTCCAGATAACCGGATGCAAGGTCCGAATTGAATAGCCCATGTGAGTCACTTGTTGGATAGAGTATGGGTGTTGTGTGTGTTTTATATCAACTTTTTACATTTCTTCACACACAATTTCATCTCATTCTGTCCCAAAGTAGCCTCTATTTATATCCATTTTGCCACACTTTTTAGTCTCTTTGCTTATCACATGATGTTGATTATAGATATGTATTAAAAAGGTCATATTTGAGATAACCTAACTTAGATCCAAACTCAATGGGACTTCTCCAAGTTTTGTTGATGATCCAAAGCAAATTTCTGAAGAAATGGCAAAAGACACAGCGTGTTCTATTAAGAACACGGTGTGTTCCCTTATAGGTAGTCTTTCAGGACAAAGAACATGTTGTGCATTATTAAACACACGACATGTGATTCTCTAGAAGTGTCTAGTCCAGATCAAAGAAAAGAGGTAACAAGATGTGTCCTTCATCAAACACGGTGTGTTCCTAGTACATGAAGACCGCATGCACCTTTCTCCAAAGAACACAGTCTATTTTTATTCAGACACGTCGTGTGCCCTTCATTTAATTCACTCCCTGAAGATAGAAACATGGCATGTCTTATTCAAACACTCTGTGTACCTCAATGTAGTGACAACACTGAGTAAACACAAACGACATGACATGGCGTGTTCGACAAAAGACACGCGACGTCGTTGTCAGTTTCTACAAAAATTGAAAATGATTGCCTCTCATTTTAAAAGAAAATGGGAGCCCATGAGGCAGTTAGGCTCAGTCATTTTGAAGTATTTTACTCCTAAGAGAAGTTCCAGAGCAGAGGAGAGTGATTTTAGGGTAGAAGAAGGTGGTTTCTTGGAGAAGAACCCTCATTCTACTTCATTTCTTCTTCGCTTTTCTTCTCCAAGGTGCAGTAGAGCTACTCTCTTCATTCTAGCTTCCCGAGAGGGAAGTTGGTCTGAGTCGGATCTTTCTAGTGTTGGAACTTCGTCCTCTAGATGGAGTTCTCTCCCCTTAGCTTGCATCTGTGGTTTTTCTAGCTTTTCTTTCTCTTAAGCATGCAAAACTTTAAAATTATTGTCATGTATCTGCATATCTTCACTATGGATGAGTAGAGCTCTTTTCTTGAGCATGGGAGAGTAGCTCCCATACCATTGATCATGTGAACTCAAATTTTATGCTTATTTTTGTTTAATTTGCTTTCTTCCATGGATGCCTATGGTGTTTTCTTGCTTGTATGCTAGGCTGGTCACCTTTTATACATGTTTTATGCTCGCCTTATGGTTCAGGAGAATGCATTAGGAAGTATGGAGTAGGATCTATGGCAATATTCTCTTGACCACAAGAGTGGCTAGAGACTATTGAGGGTTTCAATTGTGTTTGATGCTAAGCATAGACGCGGGAGCATTATGTGAAGTTGAGAACCATCTCATGGGATCGGGAAATACATGACGATGACAACCTCCTTGCTTGTTAAACAACGATCTTGTTTCTTATGTTCATGTGATATAATGGTAATGGTAGTGAAACCTTATGCTCAAGTTCCTAATGATTAAATCAACTTTGTTGTTTAAAACCTTTGCCTTGTTTTCCTTTTCTTAGGTCTATAAACAATTAATCTTTTGCAATTCGATTTAGATTAGTGAAAGTTAACATGTTTGCGCCTAACTAACCTAGCTCTTCGTGTCCGACACTCAACTAGATTGATTTCTGTATACTTGCAGATAATTAGTGAGTTGAAATATTTCCCTTTTCAAAACTCATCAACAAGTTTTTGGCGCCGTTGTCGGGGAGCTACGGTCATTTTTAGTTAGAGTAAAATTGTTAACTAGTAATTGAGACTAAATCATCATTGTCGCATTTTACCTTGTGATATCTCTCATACTTGTGAATCCCACTCAAATCTTACTTTTTAGGTTGCATGTGTCATTCTAAGAGAAGTCTACAAACCCCTATCTTCTTAGATCTAGAGATTGAATGCATTTTTAGTAGCCATAGATGAGCAAGGAGGAGTGAGAACTCTTCAAATTTGGGGGGATCACAACCATCATCGCCACCACCATTTTCTTCATCCTTTGAAGTGGTCATACAAGAAGAACCAACCATGGAGGACAACTGTCCTTTGAAGGACTTCTCTGTTCTGACTGTCGCAAACATTTGTGGATCAATTGATCTACCTACGATAGAAGTAATCAATTTCTCTATTAGCCCTTCTATGATGCAGAAGATCCAGCAAACCCGTTTTGCGGCTACCGCCATCGAAGACCCAAACCTTCATGTAGTTGGATTCCTAGAGTACATGAACACCTTTAAAATCAATGGTGTATCCACTAATGTAATAAGGCTTCTACTATTTCCCTTCACCTTGAGAGATAGATCCAATGCATGGATTTTATCTATGCCTAAGAAGTCCATCAAGAGTTGGGATCAACTTTTAAATGCTTTCCTTGCAAAGTATTTTTCGCCAAGCAAAATAGCTCAACTGAGAAACCAGCTCACAAACTTTTCTCAATCAGATGGAGAAACTTTGTATGACACATTGGAGCAGTTCAAGGACCTATAACACCTTTTCCCTCACCATGGATTGACAAATTGGTTGCTACTTCAAACATTTGACAATGGACTATTCTACAACACCCGTATGACATTGGATGTCGCAGCTAATGGAGATTTAATGAATAAGTCTTTTAGGGAGGATTATGATATCATTGAAGATATAGCACTCAACCACTGCCAATAGGGGTCGGATAGAAAAGCACAATCATCTTCTACACAGAGTTCTTCAACCAGAAAGCAAGGAGGAAAGCATAGTGTTGATGCAGTTGATTTGATTGTAGCTAAGCTAGATGTCCTTACACAAAAGTTTGAGAATATGACTACAATGCAGATCCAAGCAGCTGAGGTAACTTGTAAATCTTGCAAATTTTCCGGACATATTTCTTCTACTTGTTTTGCTCCTAATATGAATCAAGACAACCAAGAGAAAGTGAATGTCGTTGGGATACAGGGGAACAAGAAATACAATCCCTATTCCAACACCCACAATCCGGGGTGGAGAGATCACCCGAAAATTCTCTTACCAAAATACTAGCAACGCGTAAAACTATCAATAAGGGCAACAACAACCACATCAACAACAACTCTTCAACTGACAATCAAACAGGAATCCTCCAGGTTTCAATAACAATAGGGGTTACCAACAGCAACAACAACCCCAGAAATCTTCTTTGGAGACTATGATGGAGCAATTTACTCTACTCAAGCACAGCAAAATGAAGAGTTCTGAGGCAATGACAAATTGCTAAAAGATGCAATTGCTAAACTCTCCACTAAAGTGGATGGAATTTCTACAAGGATGTTGGAGAATCAAATCGCCCAACAAACCTTAGTACAGCAAAAGAACACATCATCCAGTTCCCTTCCTAGCCAACCAGAGGTGAATTCAAGAGGGCAAGTAAATGCTATCACCTTAAGGAGTGGAGCTGAAATCCAAAGACCTTCTCCACCTAAGGAGAAGAGCATTGAGGTTGTTGATGAAGAAAAGATGGATACTCCCATTGATGACAAACTAAAAGGTACAACTGAAGTACCACCTTTCTACAAAGCAAGTGCACCATTTCCACAAAAACTTGCAAATAAGAAGGAAGACTCAAAGTTCAGAAAATTTATGGAGATTCTAAATAAACTTCATATCAATCTCCCATTGGTTGAGGTCACAGCTGAGATGTTGTCATATGCCAAATTTCTAAAAGACATCCTCACCAAAAAGAGAAGGATAGATCAAATTGAAACTGTCATGCTTTCTGAGATAACGAGTTCAATCATTCAAAACCGACTTCCTTCGAAGCTAGACGATCTGGGAGCTTTCACTCTGCCTTGCAATATTAGCAACACCACATTTGACAAAGGACTTATTGACCTTGGAGCTAGCATTAGTCTCATCTCGCCTACTTTGTGGAAGGAGCTAGACCTTGGAGATTTGAAACCTACGAAGATGGTTATCTAGCTAGCCAATCACTCAATCAAATATCCCAAAGGTATTGTGGAGGATGTACCAGTACAAATTGATAAATTCTACATTCCTTGCGATTTTGTTGTGTTAGACATGCTTGAAATCCCTTCCAATCCCATTCTCTTTGGGAGACCTTTTTTGAGGACTGTCGGATGCTTTGTTGATGTTTGGGAAGGAAAGCTTACACTAAGGGTTGGTGAAGAAGCTATGGAGTTTTCTGTGTTTAATGCCATGAAGGCACCTTCACAAGTGGAAGAACTCTTTATTATCTAATCCATTGACTCTATTGTGGAGGAAGATCATAATGATGCTAAATTGATATTTAACTATTGTGATGATGATGATGAAGATACAAATGATAACTCTAAAAATTCTAGAGTATATTCTATTGCTCAACCAAGTGTTATTAATGAAGATACCTCATTTCTTGATGATAAAGTTGATCAAAACACAGCTGGGAGAAAGGTAGAACTCAAAGCCCTTCCACCCTGGCTGAGGTATGCATTTCTTGACCCCGATTCCACTTCTCCAGTCATAATCAATGATGAGTTAACTAATGAACAAGAAAATAAATTGCTTTTTGAATTACATTTATATAAAGACGGCATTGGTTACTCTATTGATGATTTAAAGGGCATCCACCCTTCCAATTGCATGCATAGAATAAACATGGAAGATGATGCTAAAACCACTATTGAACCACCTAGACGTTTAAATCAAAACATGCTGGAAGTGGTTAAAAAGGAAATTTTTAAGTTGAAAGATGCGGGCATCATTTATCCTATAAGTTACAGTCCTTGGGTTAGTGTCATTCATGTGGTACCTAAAAAAGGGGTGCAACTGTCATTAAGGGAGATCATGATGAGTTAATACAAACACTTATAGTCACAGGTTGGCATATGTGTATTGATTATCGACGTTTGAATAAAGCAACTCGTAAACATCATTTTCCCTTGCCTTTTATCGATTTGATGCTTGAGCGACTTGTAAACGATTCTTACTTTTGCTATTTGGATGGGTATTCTGGGTTTTTCCAAATTCCAATCTACCCTCCCGATCAAGAGAAAACCACATTTATGTGTACCTATGGGACCTATGCTTACCGTCGCATGCCCTTTGGTCTTTGTAACGCCCCATCCACGTTTCAACGTTGCATAATGGCTATTTTCTCTGATTTTATTGAAAATATAATGGAAATATTCATGGATGATTTCAGTGTTTACGGGGATTCTTTTGATCACTACTTGTGCAATTTAACTAAAGTCTTAGCATGTTGCAGAAAGGTTAACCTAGTACTAAACTGGGAAAAGTGCCATTTCATGGTACAATCTGGTGTAGTACTAGGCCATATTGTTTCTAATAAGGTTATTGAAGTTGATAGGGCTAAAGTGGAAGCTATAGAGAAGATGTCTACTCCTTCAGTCAAAGACGTTCGTAGTTTCCTTGGACATGCAGGATTCTATAGGAGATTCATCAAAGATTTCTCCAATATTGCAAAACCATTGTGTTCCTTGCTTGCAAAAGATGTCGAGTTCATTTTCGATGTTTCGATGATGCCTTCCATGCAGCCTTCAACAAGCTCAAAGAAGCTCTTGTCTCTGTCCCAATCATACAACCACCGGACTGGAGTGCTCCTTTTGAATTAATGTGTGACGCAAGTGACTACATAGTAGGAGCAATTCTTGGACAGCTGAAAGATAAAAAGCTTCATGTTATACACTATGTAAGCAAAACCTTAGACAAGGCACAAATCAACTATACAACCACCGAGAAGGAGATGTTTGCCATAGTATACACTTTTGAAAAGTTTATACAATATTTGGTAGGATCCAAAGTCATTTTGCATACAAATCATGCTGCAATTAAGTACTTGCTTAACAAGAAAGATGTTAAACCCTGTCTCATCCGCTAGATATTACTCCTTCAAGAATTTGATCTTGAAATCCGAGATAGAAAAGGGACAGAGAACAACGTTGCAGATCACCTATCTAGGTTGACTACAAGTGTTGAAAGTTCATTGCCTATTGAGGACCGATTGCCAATTGACAAACTCCATGCCTTGTCTTCCACACAAGAACCGTGGTTCGTAGATTTCACAAATTTTCTTGCTACAGGACAACTACCTCCAGACTTGACATACCAATAGAAAAAGAAGTTTCTGCATGATGTAAAATTTTACTACTGGGATGATATGTTATTGTTTAAGCAATGCGTTGATGGACTCATAAGGAGGTGTGTCCCAAATGAGGAAGTTGGTAATGTGATTTCAAATTGTCATTCTTCTCCCTATGGAGGATTTTGGAGCCTACAAAATAGCAACAATGATCCTACAATATGGCCTTTATTGGCCAAGTCTATTCTGTGATGTGCACACATTTGTTAAGGTTTGTGACAGTTGCCAAAGAGGTGGGGGAATTTCAAGGAGAGATGGAATGCCATTAAACTCAATTCTGGAGATAGAAATTTTTGACGTGTGGGGTGTAGGCTATATGGGACCTTTCCCGTCCTCATGCAGCTACAAGTTCATATTGGTGGCCTGTGATTACGTGTCCAAATGGGTGGAGGCAATTCCCACTCAAGCTCCAGATGCAAAGTCATTCGTCAAACTTTTTTAAAAGATCATCTTCCCAAGATTTTGAGTTCTAAGAGCAATCATTTTAGATGGTGGCAGCCATTTTAAGGAGAGAAACTTCAACAACTTGCTTATAAAATATGGGGTAAAGCATAAGATATCCACACCCTATCACCCTCAAACATCTATCCAAGTGGAGATCTCCAATAGGCAACTAAAGGCTATTCTAGAAAAGACTGTATCTAGCTCAAGAAAGGATTGGGCACTTAAGTTAGAAGATGCATTATGGGCATACAGGACAGCTTTCAAAACTCCCAGTGGAACAACACCTTTCAATCTAGTCTACGGGAAATCATGCCATTTACCCATAGAATTGGAGCACAGCATTATGGGCAATCAAGTTTCTTAATTGTGATATTAAGAAGGCTGGAGAGAAGAGATTTCTGCATATCCAAGAGCTGGAAGAGTTGTGTATGGATGCTTATGAAGATGCCAAAATCTATAAAGAGAAGACAAAGAAATGACATGATAAAAGAATCAAAGTCAAAGACTTCAAGGAAGGAGATAAAGTGTTGATATTCAACTCTAAGCTCAAGCTGTTTCCAGGAAAGCTGAGATCCAAGTGGTCTGGACCATTCTTAGTCTTACATGTTTTTCCATATGGAACCATGGAGCTATAAGGGAAACAATCCACCTTCAAGTTCAATGGACAATGATGCAAACTTTACATCACAGAAAATGAAGTTGACAAGGGAGCCTCTTGCTCCCTCCAAGATGCTTGACCAAAAGACTAAAGAGTCCTACTCCAGACTTTAAATGGAGGAACTTGTGGGAGTTGATCCCACATTAGATTAGAATTTATTTTAGTAGTTTGAGTTAAGAACAATTTTTAAATTTCCCAAAAATAAGCTTGCCATGGGTGTATGTAATAACTTAGACACTTATACTTGCATCACTATATTTCTGCAGGTGCTGGCGAGAAGCTAAATTCTACAGAAACTCAAAGAGACATGACGTGTCTTTATTTGACACGGTGTGTCCTTTCTTACAGCAGACAAAAAGCGAGCAGAAACTAAAAAACACACGACGTGTCAAAAAAAAGACTCGTCGTGTCACTGTCCAACAGACCAAAGTAATACTCGATCTAGAAAAGAACACGATGTGTCCTCATTCAGACACGACATGTACTTCAGTAGCAACGGGGAGCATAACTTATCTGGAAAATAATATTTCATGTATTTATTTGAACATGTCATGTAGTTATCAGTGAAAGGGACACAATTTGAATTTCTAGATTCAAACATGGCGTGTACATAGTAGAACATGATGTGTCTTGTAACATACAAAGGAAGTTCTATCAAAAGACATGTCGTGTCTTTCGAAAGACACATTGTGTCTTTTGATGAGAATACATGTTTTTAACCCTAATTGGCCACCGTCTTCCTCACTTCCTCACTTCATTCGAGACGTGTTGCCAACTGTGTTTGAGTCTCCTCCACCAACGACCAGTCGTGTGCGATTTGGAGCAAGAAACCACATCTCCAAGCCGCCATTGACAACACCAAGGCCGTGAAGTCCCTCTTCTCTGCCGATCTTCTTCTCCGGCACCGTCGAGACTGCTTCTTCTTCTCTTCTCAAGTTCCAAGAAGAAAAAGCTTCATCTCCGGTGTCGTTTGGCCCCTTTTGGGCATGAAATCGTAGCAAGAAGCTCCATTCGTCCCATATCCACCATCTCTTCATTTTCCCACATAAAAGACACGCCGTGAAAGCCACAAATCGGTTGTGTTCTTCTTGTTTGAGATGCCATGGTCGTCCAGGTATACGATCTGTCTTTCGACAAGCATGCTCTTCTAGTCAGCGAGTTATGTAGTAGTCAGCGGTGGTGACATGTCGTGTCTTTTGATGTTTTAGCAAATGGCACCTCTCAAGCAGATGTACAACCGCAAGCATGGTGCTAGATCCTCCTCCACACCAGCATACATCTCCATGACCCAATTATGGGTCACTCCTGAGGAAGACCCGACGTACCAGTTCCTCATAGCAAGGAGGTTGCTTCCTACTCGGTTTTCTTGCAAGAAGACTCTCACCACCCTCAGTTTCAAGGATGAGGTCTTCATGCGCCTAGAAGATTTGGGGATAAGCTATGTATGTTGCACGGTATCAAACACTTACCCTTGTTTAGTTTATGAGTTTTTGACAACGCTCACTATAGAGAAAGACCCACAAAAGAAGATGGAATCTTATGGTATTATTCATTTCTGCCTTTTGGGTCATGGTTTTAAGCTTACCTTCAGGCATTTCTGTGAGGTTTTGGATTGCCACTACGAAGGGTAATTAGTTATTTGCCAACTTTTGATAGTGACGAATTCTGGTTTGAGATATCAGATGAGGAACGCCATGATGCCAAGAAAGCTAGGGTGTCTGCTATTCACAATCCCATTTTCTAATACATGCACCGCTTTCTTAGTACAAGTGTCTTTGGTAAGAAAGAAACTCAAGGGGTCTTTGGAAAACTAGATCTTTCCTTTTTGTGGGGAATTATGTATGAATATCATATCAATGCATCTTATTATATCCTTACGCGTTTCCTAGACATTAAGAAAGTGAAGAAGAGGGAATCTAGAGACATAATGTGTGGTTTCTTGATCACTTTGATAGCACAGAAGTTAGATGTTGATCTGACAGGTCTCAAGGCTGCACCAAGTAGAAACATGGTAGATATTCAGTATCTACTTTCTATAGGATTGATCTCAAGGGTTGCCAATAGTAATACCAAATTTCGGCAATTCTTTGATGATGATCAATACATTGACATTCCAGATCCTGAGCATATCACATTGGAGAACAAAAATAACTAAAAATTCATTCTGAACACTGAAGAAGAAGTTGATGCATCTAGAGCTACTGATGATACTGAGGCACCCCCTACTACTCCACCACCTCCCTCTACAAGCACACAGATAGAATACTCATGGGCCATGCCTGATGTCAGACATCTATATGGCTAATGTGAAGCAACGGTTTGACCACATGAACAACCGCATGGACCTGATGGGTCACCAATTTTCTACTATGAATGATATGGTTCATCGCATGGATAGTTGGCACCTTTCTCAAGGCCACTACTCCATGCCACAACAGCACCAGCCTACTCTGCCACCATAGCCTGAGTTTGTTCCACACCCCATGTGGGTTGATATTCCAGATGACGATGATCTCGGCAGCCAGTTCTTCCCCTCTGATCACATGGGCCCTGTCCCATCCCACTGATGCCCCACCCCATGACAGGTACTCGGTTGTTTCCTTCTTAGGTTTGATTGATGCAATGAGGACATTATAGATTTCAAGCTTAGGGGGATGCGACCGGCCGGTAATGTAGTTTACTTTATTATTTTTCATGTTTTTCATGTTGTCATGTCTTTTCTGCTTTCATGTTGTTCTTTGTTTTTCTTTCCTTTTGTGGCAAAATCATGTATGATGTGAGGCTATATTGATGTAATGAACTGACTTTTCTGTCAAGTTTGAACCATCTTGTCCTTTTGCACCTTAATCTGTCATTGAAAGAATTCCAAAGAGCATGCATAGATTAGTTGAAATCTTTTTTCCTTCAACACGTGTTCCTTTCTACTTTATACTTGCAGCTTGAACACTCAACGTTTTCATCATTTATTGCCTAAAACATGTAATGGTTTCATTTTGGTGAGTAAATTAGCATCATAACATCATTTGGAATATGGGGTACCCTTGCCAAACTCTTACTGCAGTTTTTAGCCTTTCCTTTAGTGATTTTTTATTTTTCAAAACAAATGGATGAAATATAGCTAATGTTGCTATTTAGTTGACTCTCCCATGTTGTGGAAAATAATTAAAATCTCTTTTATCTCATTTCACCCTCATACCCCATAAAAGATGGTTAAACTACCCACATATCATGCTAGCCTAGTGTAAGTCTGATCTAGCCACGATGGTTAGGTGGTATGTCTTAAAAAGAGGATAAAATACCCCAACCGGCACTCCACATGAGCATAGGCCTACATTAGCAGTCGAGTTCCAGAACCCATTATCCATTTGCCATATCATTTTTGGGGAAAAAGGAGAGTGCAACTAATTATGTTAATGTTAACAAAGACTTCATCATTTGTATCCTTCATAGCTGAGAAATAGTGTTGTGCATCCACTAATTGTTTAGCTTGGTTATCCAAATTCTATTTAATGTTGTTGAGTTGATTGATTCATTAAATTGAAACCACCCTTGCTGAACTTAAGAATCTTTTTTATTGATGTTTAAGTTGATTTGATGGTCATGAGTATAAACTGTTGATCATTGTTGGCTGAACATTGCATATATTTCTTTCAACTAATCTATACATGAGCTTGAAAATTCTTTCATGTGTGTTTCTGTGTTCTTTTTTCTTGAGGACAAGAAATGGTTCAAGCTTAGGGAGATTTTTTGTGTGTGTTTTATATCAATTTTTTACATTTCTTCACACACAGTTTCAGCTCATTATGTCCCAAATTAGCCTCTATTTATACCCATTTTGCCACACTTTTTTGTCTCTTTGCTTATCACATAATGTTGATTGCATATATATATTAAAAAGGTCATATTGGAGATAACCTAACTCAGATCCAACCTCAATGGGACTTCTCCAAGTTTTGTTGTAGATCCAAAGCAAATTTCTGAAGAAATGGTAGAAGACACGGTGTGTTCTATTAAGAACACAGCGTGTTCACTTATATGCAGTCTTTCAGGACAAAGAACATGTTGTGTGTTATTAAACACATGGTGTGTGATTCTGTAGTAGCATCTAGTCCAGATCAAAGAAAAGAGTTAACATGATGTGTCCTTCATCAGACACGGCGTGTTCCTAATACATTAAGATCGCTTGCACCTTTCTGCCAAAGAACATGGCGTGTGTTTATTTAGACACGTCGTGTGCCCTTCATTTGATTCACTCCCTGAAGATAGAAACACAGTGTGTCTTATTCAAACACGTTGTGTACCTCAACGCAGCAACAACACTGAGAAAACACAAATGACATGACACAGCGTGTTTGACAAAAGACACGTCGTGTCATTGTTAGTTTCTGCAAAAATCAAAAATGGCTGCCTCTCGTTTTAAAAGCAATTGGGATCCCATGAGGCGGTTAGGCTCGGTCATTTTGAAGTATTTTACTCCCAAAAGAAGTTCCAGAGTAGAGGAGGGTGATTTTGGGGTAGAAGAAGGTGGTTTCTTGGAGAAGAACCCTCATTCAACTTCATTTCTTCTCCAAGGTGCAGCAGAGCTACTCTCTTCATTCTAGCTTCCTAGGAGGGAAGTTGGTCTGAGTCAGAGCTTTCTAGTGGTGGAACTTCATCCTCTAGCTAGAGTTCTCACCCCTTAGCTTGCATCTGTGGTTTTTCTAGCTTTTCTTTCTCTTAAGCATGCAAAACTTTAAAATTATTGTCATGTCTTTTGCATACCTTCACTATGGATGAGTAGAGCTCTTTTCTTGAGCATGGGAGAGTAGCTCCCATGCCATTGATCATGTGAACTCAAATTGTATGCTTATTTTTGTTTAATTTGCTTTCTTCCATGGATTCCTATGGTGTTTTCTTGCTTGTATGCTAGGATGGTCACCTTTTATACATGTTTTATGCTTGCCTTATGGTTCAGGAGAATGCATTAGGAAGTATGGAGTAGGATCTATGGCAATATTCTCTTGACCACGAGAGTGGCTAGAGACTATTGAGGGTTTCAATTGTGTTTGATGATAAGCATAGACGCGGGAGCATTATGTGAAGTTGAGAACCATCTCATAGCATTGGGAAATGCATGACGATGACAACCTCCTTACTTGTTAAACAACGATCTTATTTCTTGCATTCATGTGATATAATGGTAATGGTAGTGAAACCTTATGCTCAAGTTCCTAATCATTAAATAAACTTTATTGTTTAAAACATTTTCCTTGTTTTCATTTTCTTAGGTTTATAAATAATTATTCTTTTGCAATCTGATTTAGATTAGTGAAAGTTAACATGTTTGCACCTAACTAACCTAGCTCCTCGTGTTCGACACTCGACTACATTGATTTTGGTATACTTGCGGGTAATTAGTGAGTTGAAATCTTTCCCTTTTCAAAACTCATCAACAACGGGTCATGCAATTAGATGCCTTTGACCATAATCATTCAGTTTTAGGGTTTCAGAGGTGAGGAATGCTTTGGGTCTAAAATCAAGAGGCATATGATCCATACTTCTGATAGGATGTTCCCGAAGGGTTGGCTTTGGGTCTCTAATCATCTGCATGATCCAAATGGATGTGTTTTTGTTGGCTGGAATCCTAAATGTTGGGATATGTCGGTCAGTGTGATGGATGATCAACAAATAACTATTAAGTGCCTCAATAAAGGTGGTTTGGTTATTGTTCTTACAGTTGTCTATGCAAGGAACTCTATTGCTGAACGCTCTATTCTTTGGAACACGCTTGAACGTCTCGCCTCCTCCATTGATGAACCATGGCTTATTACTGGTGATTTTAACAATATTAGGAAGTTGGAGGAGAAGGCTGGTGGTCGGGAGGTTCCCTCTTCTATTCTAATATCTTTCAACGCTGCTATAGATCATGCTGGTCTCACCGAGCTTCCTACCGTAGGTAAGGAGGTTTTTTCATGGCATAATAAACAAGGTGTTACAAAAAGAATTGCTTGCAAGCTTGATCGTGCTTTTGTCAATGATGCTTGGTTGTATAAATTTCCTGGTTCAAAATCTAAGTTCATCACTTGTACCTATTCGGACCACTCAGCTCTAAACATCAACATGAGGAAGGTTATTTTCAAAAGGAAACCTTTTAGGTTCCTCAATTTCTAGATGAAATGGGAAGGGTGGCGTGACATCATTAATGAGGCTTGGGAAACTACAGTTACAGGTAATCCATTATTTAGTTTCTGTCAAAAGCTTAAGCACGTCAAGGAGAAGCTGAAATCCTGGTCTAAGAAATATGTCAATCTTCTTAATCTCATTGCCAAAGAAAGATTTGAACTAGATGATATTTCTGCGGTTATTAGAAGGAATCCTCTGGATGCTGATCTTATTAATGCTGAGAAGGTGACGCTTGATAAGCTTAATCTTCTTCTTAAAGCCGAGGAGTCTTATTATTGGCAGCGAAGCAGGATGGAGTGGCTTGAGAATGGTGACCGTAACACCAATGTCTATCATACTATCGTTAAACGGAGAGATGCCATCAACTCTATTATGGAGTTATTTGATCAACAAGGTAATCTTCTACAAGATGATGATATTATTGCTAATGATACTACTCAATTCTTTGAGCAGCTTTACAATCAAGGGCAACCAAACTCATCTCCTTCTTCTTCTTTTCCGGACTGGACTCCCTTAGTAAACGAGGAAGATAACACTTTGCTATGCTCTTTACCTGAGATGAAAGAAATCAAAGAGGCCGTGTGGAGCATTGGCCCTAATAAAAGTCCAGGTCTGGATGGGTTCAATGGTTTCTTCTACAAGGAAAACTGGAATGTCATATGTAATGACCTGTTGAATGCTATCCAATGGTTCTTTCAAGGTGGCAACATGGTTAGACAAGTTAATCATGTTTTTCTTGCACTTGTTCCAAAAAAGGATATTGTTTCTTCTCCTGCTGACTTCTGTCCGATCTCATGATGTTCTATGCTTTATAAAATCATCACTAAAGTCATCTCTCGAAGGTTGGCCACTATTATGCATAAGCTCATATCTCCTCATCAAGGTGCCTTCATTAAAGGAAGAAGTATAGAGGATTGTTCTCTGTTGGCTTCTGAATTCACACTCAAATATAATCAGAAAGTGAGTCCTCCTTCAGCTTGCGTGAAACTGGATATTACTAAAGCATTTGATTCTGTTAAATGGGAATATCTATGGGACTGCCTTTCTGGACTTGGCTTCTGTGACAAATGGATTTCTCTCATTAAGCAATGTATTGAAACTCCTTCTTTTTCTCTACTTCTTAATGGTTCATCTGTCGGTTTCTTTAGAAGCACCAATGGTCTTCGGCAAGGTGATCCTCTATCACCCTTACTTTTTGCTATTGCCATGGAAGGTCTCAACAAATGCATTGAGGAAGCACATAACAAGAGGACTATTCGGCCCTACCCCATTAATAGAACAAGAGTTCTTAGTCATCTTTTATTTGTGGATGATGTTCTTATATTCATTGAAGGCCGTTCACGCAGCCTTATTCAACTTGGAAAACTTCTTTTAGAATTTGGCAATACCTCAGGTATGAAGTGTAATTCGAACAAAACTCATCTCTTTCTTTCTTCTTCCTGTCGCAATAAGGAGGAGCTCTATAATTGCATGACTATCCAAAGAGGTTCTTGGCCCACTAAATATTTGGGTTTCCCTATGGCTGGAGGCAATCTTAGAAGACGGCACTTTCATGAATGCATTGACAAACTTAGAGATATGATACAAAGGTGGCCTGGTTCCAAAATCTCTATGGCTGGACGTCTAATGCTCATCAAACACTGTGCAATGGGGCTGATCTGTTATTGGATGCGAATGGGCGAGATTCCCTCTGCCGTTCTAAGTAGAATGGAAATTCTCTTATCGGACTTTCTCTGGGGCAGCTCTACACACCCATCTAGCTGGACTAAGCTAGCTTTTCCTACAGATGAAGGTGGATTGGGTCTCAAAAATCTGCATGAACTAGCTGATTACTACACGTTGAAAAGGGTTAAAAAGCTTATTGACTCACAAAGCATATGGACGTCTTGGATGACCAGAAGGTACGGTGCTCATTTTGCTACTGCTGTGCGATATAATATGGGTTCTACTAGTTATAGGCGGATGTCTCTCCTTAGACCCTCCCTCTATAGCGTGGATGACTCGGCTGTTTGGGATAATATTCGACAAAAACAACCCATTGATATTGCTTATAGTAATTTATGGCAATGGAAGTACTACCCTAGATGGAGTCTCACCTCCTTCAGAGCTCTTAAGAATATTCTACCCACACATGAGAGGATCAGCTCATGGTCTGGAATTCCAGTACCACCATGTTTGCTTTGTCATCAAGAATCAGACTCAGTTCAACATCTGTTTGAGAAATGCAAGTTTTGGCGTTATATTTGGGGTCGAGCTCAATTAAAACTTAACATCAGGTCTTCGTATTCACTTCATGCATGTCTTGCGGACATTGGTTCCAGATCTAAACATAATGGAGCATTGGAGCTTTGGGCTATTACTGGTGCAGTATATCTGATTTGGATGGAAAGAAATAAAAGACTACACAATGGAGGCTCGTCAGATTTCATTATGATTTTCTCACAGCTTGCTAGGGAGATTAAATACCACTATCAAATTCATAGCTCAAAGCTTAATATTACTCATGTAGTAGCTAGGAATTGGGATTTGTTGTAATTCCTTTCCTTTTATGTTTCTTAGTCACATGTTGGATGTGATTTGTAACTTTGTCCCCGTTTAGGGGTTTGGAATATATTTACCCAAATTTTCCACACAAAAAAAGAGGTGAGGAATGCATCTATAAAAGGGAACCCATATCATTCATTCAAAGGGGTTTGTGATTAGTGATTAGAAGCCACATTATGCAACACAAACCCTAGCGAGGAGTGAGGAGGAGGCGGCCATAGTAGAGAGATTGGTCTTCTCCATCATTCTTATTATCTCTTTGTTGTTGTCCCTCGCCATGAGAGAGTAGACGCCATGTGTTGGGGCATAGGGACTTGCCTCAATCGCATGTATCTTATCTTAGCTTGTAACTAAACTTGACGATATAGTTGCTAAATAATGTACCGTTCTGCTTAATTCCTTGCCTTGCAAATTGATGACTTGCTTTGCATATATTTTATAATCATGGATATGCATGTTGTTGTTAGCACGATTAGAACATAAAAATTATCTTATTGTCCCCCTGAGTTATCAACAAGGGATAGTGAAGTGATTGGACTTTGATCTACTACGTGTTGAGGATGGTCGGTCATATGTAAGGGAGTTCAATTGTAATAAATAGGGAACTTGGGTGCTGAGGATGGTTGATTCCAAGGGAGTTTAATCCAAGTGACGACCTATATCCCTCTAAGGGTGAAGAAACTAAGCCTCAATTTAGCAATAATTATCAGAGAGTTAGATCTTGTTAAGATAATTACGCAGGCTCGAGTAGAGAAACCCCATGCTTCAGTGCTCTTCATTACTTGTTATTTTCTTCTTTAATCTTTGTTGCTTTTGGAAACAATTTATTTTAACCAATCTTTCAACTACTCAGTGATAAATATTACTCTTAACAATTCTAAATCTATGTAACTACTTAAAAAGATTTTCCTTTGGGTTTGATCCTAAAGTATGTTGCAATAAGTCTTCTGCTCATGTGGAGTGGGGAATTAGTGCACTGCTGCTTTCAGTTAAACTTTGAAGTTATTCTTTTAGGATTTTTCTTGGTGCAACATTTAGAGCCCCATCAAAAATTGGTGCCATTGTCAGAGACAACGGTAGTTGAATATTTTCAGAAGCATAAGCATAATTAGGGCTTTTCTTTTATTTTATTTATTTGTTTTTCTTGATAATATTGAAAATCCTCTAGAACCAAATGCACCACTCTTGATCATTTTTTTTATTTTTTTAGGTACTTCTAGCCTATGAAAAGATCCAAAAATCTTGACTCAGGAATGCTATTCGATCCTGAAATCGAGAAGACCCTCAGGAAACTTTGCAATGAGAGAGCCATGGCAGATGCGACGGATGTAGAAGCAGCTATCCAGGCATGCATCGATGCAACTATCGCGGCCTAGTAAGAATTACTCATCGCATAAGCTAGAGACCAGTCTAGAAGTTGCCCAAGCCGTTGAACACATGAAAGAATTGTGAGATTTTTCCATCCCTAAGGGAACCAAATTAACTCATACATTCCAACCTCCAGGTGACCCGATTGAGATCAGAGCCCAATGGGTCAGCCTATTGCAAAACTCTGCCTTTATAGGAAGGATCGAAGATGATTTTCAGTCCACCTTAAATTCATTGACCTTTGCTCGATGATGAAGCCACCTGGAGACACTGACGACTCCATGCAACTACAACATTTCAAATATTTATTGATGTATAAAGCTAGAGCCCGGTATAGCACTCTTTGAGGGGACTCAATCACTACGAGGGAAGTTCTAGAAAATAAGTTCTTAGAGAAATTCTACCCTCCTTGATGGCATACTTGATTTGTGGACAAATCACAAGATTCAATTAAGTACCTGAGGAATCCATGTATGAAGCATGGAGATGTTCAATGAACTCCTACGCAAGTGCACGCACCACGGCAATCTTGAGAACTGGATCATTGAAATCTTCTATCGAGAAGTCGACGATAAGATGAAGAAGTTCCTTGATTATTCATCCAATGGAAATTTTATGTGACAAAGCTTCAACAACACACTTAATATAATTAACCTCTCGGTAGAAAATTAGACTCATTGGATGAGACCCTCAAAAAAAGGCGTGCTGGAAGTAGATATGTTGGATGATCCTTCAGAACTTAAATCTATCTATGAATCACTAAAAGCTCTCTCTCTCTAGAAATATAATCTCAAAAAATACTTTACTGCATACAAAAGGAAGATCCAGATGCCCCAAGTACAAATCATTGTACTGTATTGCTAATTATGTCATGTGGTGGATCACAACATTGTCCATTGTCAACAACTATATGTTGTTCCATGAACACCAAGTCAGACAACAGTACATAGTCACTAAGGATGAAGACGTAAAATCAATCCATAATATCCCAAGGTAAGAGTACTATAATCCAAACCAAGCTCGAAGGCATCTTGGTTTCCAATATGGAAACCCCATTGGAGCCAAAAATCCCAACCAAACCGTGATGCCACCCACCTAGGGTAGAGCACCAATGAGCTATAATGTCCCATGCAACTAGGGGAATTTCATGTTCAATTTTCCTAGATAGAATTACCAGCAGTTGCAACAATATCAGAATCTAAGTCAGGCTCCACCACTGCAAATCAAAGCCACACCAGTACATGACCCAATGAAGACACTTCAGGAGATGATGGTATCACATCAGATCCAACTCACCAATGTCACATAAAATAAAAAAAAAGTGTGGGAATCTCAGATCACCCATTTGGTAGCCAGCCCGCAGCCCCTAATCGGCACAATCGATGGCCAGTAGGAAAACAACCCCAAGCATCTGGAGCAGCCGAAACAATTGAACACCATAACAACCAGGTCGATAAATGTATATATCACACCTCCTACTGATAAAAGTGAAAGCACC
This sequence comes from Alisma plantago-aquatica, assembly GCA_963693085.1. Lineage (NCBI taxonomy): Eukaryota > Viridiplantae > Streptophyta > Magnoliopsida > Alismatales > Alismataceae > Alisma > Alisma plantago-aquatica. The sequence goes on along the minus strand of OY856411.1, from coordinate 1,442,370,181 downwards.
TCAATAGAATCTCCAAATGGATTGATCAGTCATCCTATTCCAGAAGATCAAACAATGGAACCTTCTATGACACCAGCACAGCCAGCACTAGCGAGAATATGGCGAAAGTGACTCTAACAAGCAACCTTGAACCACTAGTAACTCCAATGTGCACGCCATGTCTCAAGCAGACCAAGCTCGTCGACCGACTCATGAAATGCAAGGACACCATGAAGAGAATTCATGGAAATATACCGTTCCTCAATCTACTGACTGAAACGCCAGTCTAGTGCAAGTACCTCAAGTCAATTTTTTCAGGAAAGCATTGGGCCTAGGAAACCACGATGGTGAGGTTAACGCAAACAGCCTCAGGTGTCCTACAACGTCACCTAACTCGGAAAAGGAGTGATCTAGGGTCCTTTTGGATAGACTGTTTCTTGGGAGACAACACATGTTGTAAGGGACTCACCGATTTAGGTGCTAGCATATCCATTATGCCTAACACTTTATGCCTGTGCCTAGGGTTTACAGACCTCATACATATAGAAATGACCATTCATTTAGTCGATGTATTTACATGGTCTATTATTGCAGTGACAAATTCACTCGGGGTTGAAATCCCTGAGTTTTTAACCAAAACCTTGTGCAATAATACCACCCGCAAGTGGACGGGTCTTATCGTAGTATAGTTAAGGATCAATCCTAAAGGTCAACATTTTTAAGAATTGTTGCTAGTCAAGTCTAGTTCAAGTAAGACTAATATTTAGAACAAAGGGTTGATTTGAGTTTAACTAAACTAAGTGCAAGAAAAGTAAAGTACAGGATTAAAGTTGAATATAGATTAATGATGGGGATCACTGGGGTGGTCCTGAGTTTCACCACCACTACACATGCAAACATATCCAATCACAAACATCCAATAAAGATCTAACTATACAAATAAAGCTACTGCAAACCATCCATTAGGATGTTTAGGTTCACGTAAGCATCACCTTAGGCATCATATTTCTCATCGCCATCCAGATCACGTACTTATGGCTCTGAAGATACAGATATCCAACTGAAGTTGCGGCCCTCCGTTCGGATATTTAGGCACACAGAAGCGTCACCATGGGCTAGATGGCTTGTCCCCTCACGGATCACACACTTATGACCTCAGGGAATCCCATATGATTTCTCATCAGGGAGTCAACCGTGTTAATCAACATTTGAATCCTACATATTGAAGTTCTCGCAACATAGGAAAGAACAAGATAAATGCAAGCAGGTGATCAATCCACAAGCGCACATCGACGATTAATAATGAAATGAAAAGTTACATACATGTCATGGAATGTTTAATGAAAAGATATATAAGCATGGGCAGCAGGGCTAGTCCCCACACCCCAGCAAAATGAAACTACTCGCTCATGATGCGAGGAACAAAAAGAACAAGAGAGAGGGAAGATTCTTCCATGAGCATGATGTAGAAGATGGTCACAACTCGGTGAAGATACAGTCTTCTACGCTGTGATGGAGTAGATTTGGACGAGGAGTGAGGGACACCACGGAAGATGGGGTAGACTTTCTCTCTCCTCCTTCTCTTCTCATCCTCCTTGCTCGCAGTAGGAGGAGCAGCTTTTGGATGCATATGTGGTGTGGATTGTGGACTGGATGGATGTGCAAGCTTGCCGCAAGGCTTGGCTATGGAGATCGTCCTCCACCAGGGGTCGAGCATGGAGGCATGTAGCCTGGCAGTGGAGTGGAGGATGTGGAGATATGTAGGTGGAGGATTTGCCTAGGGGTCAAGCACACTAGGTGCATCCTGGTGGTGGAGTTGCTAGTTTGATCAGAGGAATCAGGGGTCGAGTGTACAGTTGCACAACCTGGCGGTGTCCAGGATCCAATGCCCAAGTGAGGACCCCTCTGGTCCTATTTATAGGCACCGGTTAGGTCTTAAACGGTTTGGGAGAACCGTTAACATCTTCATGGTTTTAACTTTTGATAATTCCTCATAGTTTGGAAACCGAGAGCCCTCCTCATGGTCTTGAGACTGTGAGGGTCTTCACGGTCTCACTTTCACAGTTTGCCTTCCTAGCGTTCTTCGCTCCTACCTTCATGTGGTCTTCACTCCAACAGGTCCTCAGTCTCCTCATGATCTTGAGAACGAACACAGACCTAGTGGTCTTGGGCAAGCGGTCCCCTCCTCGCAGTCTTGAGACTGTGAGGGTCTTCACAGTCCTGATCCCTAGCACCTTCTCACGGTCTTGGGAGTTCCGTCTTCTTGGTCTTCTCAGTTTGGACGGTCACTGCCCTCCTTGCGGTCTGGGATTGATGGTTTTCCATACGGTCTTGAGACTGTGAGTAGTGTCCTTGCGGTTTAAGGAGACCGCAAGCAAGTTGGAGCAGGTGCGGTGGTCGTGATGCCTGTGGCGGGAGACGTTGTAGGTGGCATGGTTGCAGGTCGAGCAAAGGAAGCAAGTAGGAAGAAGATAGGGGACTTGTGGTGCTAGTTGGAGTGATGCCAGTGGGTTGTATTGGTGAATGGAGGAGAAGAAGACAACAGAGGGGGGCGTTGTGGATAGGTGGATGACAAGATCGATTGTTGCGGGTCCTCGCGGTCTCGGTGGAAGGAGCAAGTTGTTCAGTCTTGAGGGGAGCTGCTACACAGTCTTGAGAACGTGAGGCTTCACACGGTCTTGAGATCGTGTAGCGGGTTGAGTTAGCAAGACCGTGAGAAGGGAGATGGGGGCAGACCGAATGGTTGGATGGATAGGGACTATTGATCGGTGATCGGGTGGATGGGAGAAGGCCCAAGACTGAATGGATGATTGCGAGGGGTTGAAACCGTGTGGATGCAAACTGAGAGGACCAAGACCATTTGGTCAAGACCACTTAGTCAGGACAGAGTGGTCAAAACCATGAGGAAGCATTGATATGTGATCTGATGGTTGAGATGGATGATGAAGGTGGATCTAGGGTTGAGTGGAGGTGGGGCCCCAGTTGAAGATTCAACCTTAATCGTGACCTACATGATATCAATATAGAATTTAGTCAATAACTCGATAATTCAACTAATTAAGCAAAATTGCATATTGTAAGATTTAGGATATGAAATCGAATGTATTGAGTTGAATTGGGCCCAAAATGACAATTGAAACCGTGATGAATATGAATTCATCAAAACACCCCAAACTTAAACATTGTTCATCCTCGAGTAACATAAAATTTGAAACAGTCACCAAATGAATATTTTCGAATCATGTGATTGCCTCCTCTTCACATCATGATTGTTTCCTTTCTGCTCAGTATAATTAAGCATCTCAACTTCCTGAGATCACCAAACACATCTTACCATATCTTTGTTCCTGATTTCATTTCCCAACATCACTTTCTCCTCACTTTTTCCAACAACAAGCATTTCTAAGAGTTTTGTAAGAGTCCAGAGACACCCGTAGAATAACAAGTGTGCACCTGATCTGACACTGGTGTTTTTTAGGATAGAGGAGGCATTCATTGTTCCCTTAGGTGGAAAAGGAGTGAAGGGTGGTATGGAAGGAAATTGTATATCTCTCCTCTATTCGACTCGAGATTTATTATATGGTTGCAATTACATTGATTGCATTTTTTTCTTTTTTTTCTTTTTTTTGTGTGAATCTATCCTCTATTCGACTCGAGATTGCATTTTCTGTGTGCATATTGGCATCTTTTCTTGGTGGTATGCCCCTATTAATTAGCGAGGGGTATGGAAGAAGCGGATATAGAAAGAGGTGGTGTGTCACCCCGAACTTAGGGTTTGACACTATTTTGGCTATTTTGTTTCTTTTTTATAGATGGAGGGGTACGAAGATGATGGAAGAAGTGTAGAAGAGAGTTCAAATTAGAATGCAACTTGATTTACAATTCAGTGTATCGAGTCTTTCTCTTTTTCATACTCTACTCAAATAATGAATTGATGAGGATCTGGTGGGGATTCCATGTTATTGTTCCACTAGTCAGTTAGGAAGCATGACGTGTTTGATCCCTATCAGTTTGAAAGACACTTACCATTTTTACAGAAGGATCGTGATGTTAGGATTCATAAGCTTTACAAGATGATTTCAATCAATAGGCTAGTTTTTAGGAAATGGCCCTCTTGAGGATCTACATCAAATAAGGAGGGTATAATGATTCAAAATGCAAAGAGAAAGAAACTAGCCAGCTAGGTAATGGCTTTTATTGAAACGAAAAGCATCAAAACTTCATCAAGTTTCTATACAACTTCAAATTTTTTTTTGAAAATTTTGATAAGCAACGATGAGATCTTAAGTCAGAAACAGATAGGAGTGAGTGGAAAGTAAAGTACATACCACCCACCCTCCACCCCGAACTTAGAAATTTGCTCATCCCGAGCAAACTCTAAATCTGAGATGGAGGGGAAAATTCATGCCAGTTGGACCACCAGATATGGTTGTGTTCCGATCAGCACGCGTCCTTCATCTGAAAATTTCAAAAATGAAGACTAATCAAAACTTAAGATAGCATTGTGCAATGCAATTTTATTTAGTGCAAAATTTTCTAAAAAGTAAAAACCAAATTAAGGAAATTTTCTAATTCAAAATTAAAATAAAAAAATGAAATTATTGATTGGGATGCCTCCAGACAAGCACCTTTGTTTTACGTCGATGGCTCAACGTGAATCCTTCAATTTTCTGGTGGATATGCTAGATTGGTAAGATCCAGCATTGCTTCGGTGCCTATGTCGGCTGAGGTGAAATATCTCTTTAAGTGTCGGCCATTGGCTATAAATTCTCCTGACTGTTCACTCCATAAAACTAAAGCACCATGCGGGTAGATACTCTTGACAATGTAAGGTCCAGACCAGTGAGAATGAAGTTTCCCTAGGAATAACCTCAGTCTTGAGTTGAGCAGAAGAACTTGGTCTCCCACTTGTATGTCCTTTCTTTTCAGATGACCATCATGCCAAAGCTTTGTGCGTTCTTTGTAGATTCGTACATTCTCATAAGCTATCATTTGGAGTTCTTCCAACTCTTGAAGTTGTAGAATCCTGGCTTCGCCAGCTTTCTTCATATCAAAATTTAGTTGTTTGATTGCCCACAATGCTTTGTGTTCGAGTTCTATAGGCAGGTGGCATGACTTTCCATATATCAATCGAAATGGTATAGTTCCAAGAGGAGTCTTAAAAGTGGTTCGGTAGGCCCACAAGGCGTCATTGATTTTTACTGACCAATCTTTTCGGTTGCGGCCTACTGTCTTTTCCAAGATAGCCTTGAGTTGACAGTTAGAAACCTCTACCTGTCCACTTGTCTGGGGATGGTAGGGTGAGGCTACCTTTTGTGTTACACCATATTTCCTCAGCAATGCTTCAAAGCTTCTTTCCAGAAAATGAGAACCTCCGTCGGATATCACGGTTCGTGGGACTTTGAAATGGGAAAAAATAATTTCCTTAAACATTTTTATGATAGGTTTGGAATCACTAGTGATGGTCGGTATGGCCTCTACCCATTTTGAGACGTAATCCACCATGACTAGGATGTAGGAAAATTCATGTGAAGATAGGAATGGACCCATGTAGTTCACACCCCAAACATCAAAAATCTCGACTTCTTGCCACAGTTTAAGTGGCATTTCATTTCTCTTTGTAATGTTACATGTTCTCTGACATTTGTCACATGCTAGAACAAAGTTGTAGGAATCTTTGGATATGGTTGGCTAAAAGAAACCACATTGCAAAACCTTCAAAGAAGTTTTCTTAGAACTCATATGGCCTCCAACTGGGCCTGAGTGACATTCCTCTAAAATAGGTAGAGACCATTAGCATAGAGCTTGAAGAGGTGCAGTTCATCCCAGTGATACTGCCTCACATCATGCATGAATTTCTTCAGTGAATTCCTGGTTCATTCAGGGTGGATGACACCAGAAGTAAGGTAGTTCACATAATCCGAGTACTAAGGGGTAGTTTCTAAAACCTTAATGAGTTGGTCATCCGGAAGATAACCCTTAATCGGGATCTTCTTGGTTTCCAGAGTGTGGATGCGACTGAGGTGGTCTTCTACAACATTCTATGTACCTTTCTTATCTCTTATCTCCAGATAAAATTCTTGCAAGAGGAGAATCCATCTGATCAACCTGGGCTTTGCATCTTTTTTTGCTAGGAGGTAACGGATAGCGGCATGATCTGTGTAGACAATGACTTTAGAACCAATGAGGTAGGATCTGAACTTGTCAAAGGCATACACGACTACAAGGAGTTCCTTCTCAATAGTTTCATAGTTCCTCTGAGCTTCGTCGAGGGTCTTCGATGCATAGTAGATCACATAATGTTTCTTCTCTATACATTGGCCTAAAACAGCACCCACAGTGTAATCACTGGCATCACACATAATTTCAAATGGGTGATCCCAATCAAGAGCTCTGATGATGGGTGTTGTTGTAAGGGCATGCTTCATGTTATTGAAACTCTTGACACATTCTTCATCAAAATGGAAATCAGCATCCTTTAGCAACAAATTCATCATCGGCTTGGTTATCTTGGAGAAATCCTTTATAAACCGTCTGTAAAATCATGCATGACCAAGGAATGTGTGAACTTCTCATACATTTGTTGGGGTAGTGAGTTTGGAAATTACTTCGATTTTCACTCTATCTACTTCGATTCCTCAGTTGCTGACTCTCTGGCCAAGGACAATGCCTTCCTTTACCATAAAGTGACACTTCTCCCAGTTTAACACAAGATATGATTCTTCACATCATTTGCGGACAAGGGAGAGATGCTTCAGGCACGAGTCGTATGAATCTCCATATACGGAAAAATCATCCATAAAAACTTCCATGATAGTTTCAGTAAGACCAGCTAATATAGTTGCCATGCAACGCTGGAAAGCTGCAGGTGCATTGCAGAGGCCGAACAACATCCTTCTAAAGGCATACATTCCAAATGGTCAAGTAAAAGTTGTTTTATCTTGATCATCTGGATGTATAGGAATTTGATAGAATCCAGAGTAACCATCGAGATAGTAGAAATATTCTTGATGAGACAACCGTTATAAGACTTGATCAAGAGAAGGCATCAAGAAATGATTCTTACGTGTAGCCTTGTTTAATTTCATGTAATCGATACACATCCTCTACCTGGTGACTGTTCGAGTGGGGATGATTTCATTATCTTCATTCCATATCACAGTAGTTCCACCCTTCTTCGGAACAACATGCACGGGACTTACCCATGGTGAATCGGAGATCGGATAGATAATACTTGTTTTGAGCAACTTTATAACTTCAAGGTAGACAACTTCTTTCATATTCAGATTAAGTTTCCTTTGGTGTTCAACAGTCAGCTTATGGTCTTCCATCATGGGGATTTTGTGCACGCACAATGCTTGACTAACCCCGGTGAGATCACTCATCTTGTAGCTGATAGCTTTTCTTCTTTCTTTTAATTCCTTCAGAAGTTTATCTTCTTGTCCTATCGTTAGATCTAAATTTATGATGACTGGGCAGACCTTGAGATCATCTAGAAAGATGTACTTCAGTCTCGTGGGTAGGGGCTTCATTTCAAAGGCTTCTGGTTTCTCGTATGGTTCTTCAGTAGCATTTATAGCCTTGAGTTCCTCATATTTGGCTTCAGGATCTTCTTCAGAAGTGTCGAGGTGGAGAACACAATTTTTCATTTGTTCATCAATTGGGTCATCAACATATGGGTTTGTTAGTGCCACTTCTAACGGATTGTCTTGTTCATAATCCTCTTGTGTAAGCAGTGACATTTTCTCTATGCAATTGATTAGATAGACTTCTTCTTGCATACTAGGTCTTTGCATACTTTCAAAAACTTTGAACTCGAGAGTTTCTTTACCTAGTCTGAGGAGCAAGGTTCCGGCTTTGACATCAATCAAATCTCTTGCACTGGCAAGGAATGGACGGACAAATATGAGAGGGTATTTGTCGTCTTATTTTATGTCCATGATGACAAAGTCACACAGAACATATGAATCTTTGCCTACCTTGACAGGTACATCCTCAATAATTCCCAACGGGAGAGTTACAGTGTTATCTACAAGTTGTATGGTCATGCCAGTTGGGAGAAGCTCAGCAAATCCTAGCCTTTTGCAAAGGCTAAGTGGCATGATGGAGATACTAGCACCAAGATCGGCCAATCCCTTCTTACACGAAGAGTCATCGATATAGCATGAAATCTCAAAGGATCCTGGGTCTTTCTGCTTTTTGGGCATCTTGTTCTGAATAATATCTGAAGTGGTTGTTGCTAACTTGACTATTTCATATTCTTCAGTTATATATTTTCTGGTGAGAAGTGACTTTAAATACTTTGTCCAAGATGGTATCTCAGCCAGCGCATCTAGAAAGGGCATATCAACATGAAGCTTTTTCATAGCTCCCTTGAACTTATTGAAATGAGTGTCAAGCTTGGTTTGCTTTAAACGAGTAGGAAAAGGGGGACAAGGCTTGTACACTGGCACATCTGGCTCTGGTGTTTCTGTTTCTGCAACAGTAGGTTTTTCATAACTTTCCTCGTCTGTCTTATTAGCAGTTACTGGTCCTTTTTGTTGAGACTCAGGTGTTGTAGAGTCTTGGACAATCACAGAGTCATCCTTGTCTGTAATAACCACAGTCATCTTGATAGGAGGATCATAATAGTCTTTTCCAGACCTGGTGGTGACCGCCTTTAGTTTCTCTGGGTGCTTAGAATTGTTCTCTAGTTGGCCAGCAAAGGCTCTAGTAGGTGGCTTCATGCTAGCTGTAAGTTGAGCTAGTTGAGATTCAATAGCCTTTTGATGGGCTTGTTGGTTAGCTATCATAGTCTGCTATGACTACAACATCTTCTCAATGCCTGTCAACTTGTCATAAGGGGAGATGGGACCGGCTTGTTGCCCTTGTTGTTGGTTTTGGTAAGGGACTTGGTTGGGATTCTGGAACTGAGAATTGTTCTGATAATTTTTGTAGTTCCTGTTCGGGAAGTTACCTCTAAAGTTTCCTTGATTTCTGAATTTTTGTTGTTGGTTGTACTGGAATCCCGGTGGAACTCATTGTTGGTTGTTTGAACCAAGTTGCTGGGAATTTTCCACTCTTGAAGGATTTCCATATTGAAAATCAGGATGGTTCATGTTCTGATTCAGATTGTAATATCTTTGACCAGGGATGGTGTTGATAGCATTAAGATTTTCCATTTGACCATTATCTCCTTGTCCATACACGTTTCTTAGAACAACATCATAGAGAACATTGCAGGCTAGCATAGAATGATCAGTGCCTTTACATGCTTCACAGAACAGTGAAGCTGACTTGATCTGTTCTTGTTGTTGGGGGGTGAGCGTCTTCTTTCATAGGCACTAAGAGATGATTCAAGATGGTCTTGCTTAGCAACTAGGAGCTTGAGGGATTCAGCGATAGACTTGTACTCAGGAATAGCTTCAGTCATAGCTACCTTCAACACTCCTTTTCCTACTGATCTATCCCAATTAGCTTGATTTTCAGCCCCAAGGGTGACAACCTTCCATGCGCTATCATAACTCTAACGCATGAAGTTTCCTCCATATGAGGAGTCTAAGAACCTCTTGATATCGTCATCCACACCCCTATAGAAGATGTCAATGAGATGATTCTTAGGAATTCCATGGTGTGGGCACTTGCGTAGAAGCTCTTTGTATCTTTCCCATGCTTCAGAGAGGGATTCTCCAGGGGCCTGAGTGAATTGAGTTATATGTCCCCTGATTTCATAGGTGAGAGAAGGAGGATAGAACTTATCCAGGAAGACATTTTGAAGTTGTTCCCAGGTGGTGATGGGTTCGCATTGCAAAGAGTTGTACCAACTTATAGCTCTATCAGCAAGAGAATACTTGAAGAGACGGAATCATATGGCATCGTCGGATACTCCATTTTTCTTTGTCATAACACATAGATCAATAAACCTCAAGAAGATGTTCCTGACTATCTTCTCCTTGCTTACCATAGAATGGGCTGTTTTGAAGCAAGGTGATCCAATGTGCCCGGATCTCAAAGTTTGGAGCGTTGATGGGAGGAAGTTGCACTAGGTGGTGAATGTCAGTAGCTTTAGGGATTGAGAACACCCTAAGGTCCTTTTGCAGTTTTGCTACTTGTGTTGCTGCTTATGTTGCTTGGATTTCTTCTTCAACTGCAGCTCGAGCTTCTTGCATGAGCCTTTCTCAATGTGCATTAAGGGCTTGAGTGACCCTTCGGGCTATTTCCTCCTCTTAAGCCATTCTTGCTTGGTTCTCCCTATTCCGACGATGAAAAGTTCTATCTATCTCAGGGTCAAAGCTAGCAGAGAGTCTGGGGCTGTCCGAACGGCGCATACACTAGACTTGGGGGTACTTGGGATGGAAATATCTTTCGGAAGTAAGATGGATGGAGTAGAGTCAAATTCAAGTAGATGATCGATTATATCAAAAGAAAAAGTAAATCCTATATTAGCCTCAAAAGAACTAGATTTGACTAGTTGATTTTGTTGTCCCCAGAAACGGTGCCAGAATTTGATGTGGTCTATTATCGCACTAACAAATTGACTCGGGGTTGAAATCCCAGAGTTTTTAACCAAAACCTTGTACAATAATACCACCCGCAAGTGGACGGGTCTTATCGTAGTATAGTTAAGGATCAAATCCCAAAGGATAACATTTTAAGAATCGTTGCTAGTCGAGTCTAGTTCAAGTAAGACTAATATTTAGAACAAAGGGTTGATTTGAGTTTAACTAAACTAAGTGTAAGAAAAGTAAAGTATAGAATTAAAGTTGAATCTAGATTAATGATGGGGATCAGTGGGGTGGTCCCGAGTTTCACCACCACTACACATGCAAACATATCCAATCACAAACATCCAAGCAAGATCTAACTATCCAAATGGAGCTGATGTGAACCCTTCATTAGGATGTTTAAGTTCACGTAAGAATCACCTTAGGCATCATATTTCTCATCGCCATCTGGATCACGTACTTACGGCTCTGAAGATACAGATATCCAACTAAAGTTGCGGCCCTCCGTTAGGATGTTTAGGCACACAGAAGTGTCACCATGGGCTAGATGGCTCGTCCCCTCACGGATCACACACTTACGACCTCAGGGAATCCCATCTGATTTCTCATCAGGGAGTCAACCATATTAATCGACATTTGAATCCTACATATTGAAGTTCTCACAACATAGGAAAGAACAAGATAAATGCAAGCAGGTGATCAATCCACAAGCACACATGGATGATTAACAATGAAATGAAAAGTTACATATATGCCATGGAATGTTTAATGAAAAAACATATAAGCATGGGCAGCGGGGCTAGTCCCCACACCCCAGTGAAATGAAACTACTTGCTCATGATGCGAGGAACAAAAAGAACAAGAGAGAGGGAAGATTCTGCCATGAGCATGATGTAGAAGATGGTCACAGCTCGGTGAAGATACGGTCTTCTACGTCATATCGGAGCAGATCTGGATGAGGAGTGAGGGACACCACAGAAAACGGGGCAAACTTTCTCTCTCCTCCTTCCTTCTCTTCTCATCCTCCTTGCTCACAGCAAAAGGAGCAGCTTTTGGATGTGTATGTGGTGTGGATTGTGGACTGGATGGACGCACAAGCTTGCTACAAGGTTTGGCTATAGAGATTGTCCTCCACCAGGGTTCGAGTGTGGAGGAACGTATCCTAGAGGTGGAGTGTAGGATGTGGAGATACATAGATAGAGGATTTGCCCAGGGGTCAAGCACACTAGGTGCAGCCTGGTGGTGGAGTTGTTGATTTGATCAGAGGAATCAGGGGTCGAGTGCATGGTTGCATAGCCTGGCAGCATCCAGGATCCGATGCCCAAGTGAGGACCCCTCTGGTCCTATTGATAGGCATTGGTCAAGTCTTAAGTGGTTTGGGAGAACCGCTAACATCTTTACGGCTTGGACTCTTGATAATTCCTCACGGTTAGGGAACCGAGAGCCCTCCTCACGGTCTTGAGACTATGAGGGTCTTCACAATCTCGCTTTCACAATTTGCCCTCCTAGCATTCTTCGTTCCTGCCTTCACGCGGTCTTCACTCCAATCGGTCCTCGGTCTTCTCGCAGTCTTGAGAATGAACACATACCTAGTGGTCTTAGGCAAGCGGTCCCCTCCTCACGGTCTTAAGACCATGAGGGTCTTCATGGTCCTGAGCCCTAGCGCCTTCTCTCAGTCTTGGGAGTTCTGTCTTCTCGGTCTTCTCGGTTTGGACGGTCACTGCCCTCCTTATGGTCTGGGATCGATGGTTGTCCATACGGTCTTCAGACCGTGAGCAGTGTCCTTGCGATTTAAGGAGACCGCAAGAAGGTCGGAGTAGGTGTGGTGGTCACAATGTCTGTGGCGGGAGACTTTGCAGGTGGCGTGGTTGTAGGTCAAGCGGAGGAAGCAAGTAGGAAGAAGATAAAGGACCTGCGGTGGTGGTTGGAGCAACGCCGATGGGTCGTATTGGTGAATGGAGGAGAAGAAGACGACGGAGGATGGGGGCATTGTGGATAGGTGGATGACGAGATCGGTTGTTGTGGGTCCTCACGGTCTCAGCGGAAGGAGCAGCCTATTCGGTCTTGAGGGGAGCCACTACATGGTCTTGAGAACGTGAGGCTTCACACGGTCTTGAGATCTTGTAGTGGGTTGAGTTAGCAAGACCGTGAGAAGGGAGATGGGGGCAGACCGAATGGTTGGATGGATAGGGACTATTGATCGATGATCGGGTGGATGGGAGAAGGCCCAAGACCAAATGGATGATTGTGAGGGGTTGAAACCATGTGGATGCAAACTGAGAGGAGCAAGACTGTTTGGTCAAAGACCGCTTGGTCAGGACCGAGTGGTCAAAACTGTGAGGAAGCATTGATATGTGATCAGATGGTTGAGATGGATTATGAAGGTGGATCTAGGGTTGAGTGGAGGTGGGCCCCCAGTTGAAGATTCAACCTCAATCGTGACCTGCATGAAATCAATATAGAATTTAGTCAATAACTCGATAATTCAACTAATTAGGCAAAATTTCATATTGTAAGATTTAGGAGATGAAATCGAATGTATTGAGTTGAATTGGGCCCAAAATGGCGATTGAAACCATGATGAATATGCATTCACCATGCATCTATCACTAAACCCCTGGGAATTATCAAAGACATCCCATTAAAGCTAGGTCATGACACCTATGTCCCATGTGATTTCGTGGTCATGCACATCAAAGAACACAACTGGTTCCCTCTCATTTTGGGAAGCCCATTCCTAACCACGGTGAGAGATCTAGTGGAAGTCAAATCTGGCAAACTCATTCTATGACTAGGGAATTAGACTATTGAATACTATGTCCTTGAATATTTGAAGAGGGTGCATAATTATATTGAAGCCTTCAAGGCAAAAGGTAGGGTAAAATTACAACAAATAGACCTGCAAGAAACCGATCACAACAACAGGGTCATGCCCACATGCAAGCTATTCACATCATCTAACCATGATCCAGGGCCCACATGTTTGAAGGATAAGGGTTCGGATACCCTATCCATTTGTTTGACTTGAAAAATGCCACCATTGGTCGGGTCCACAAAGTTAAACTGGGACACTTGTTGGGAGGCAACCCAACCCTTCTTTACTCTATTCTATTTTTTTCGTTATTTATGTTCCTTATTTTCTTTTGACCAACTTATTTCAGAAAAAGGAGAGAAAGGAGAGCGAGGAAAGAAAGAGAAGGAAGAGTATTCAGTATTTGACAAGCCTAATATACAGATAGTCCATCTTATGAGCAATCCTCATGATGAAATTATCTCATCTTTCCATAAATCCCTTATTGCCTAGTTGCTTTATTGATAGAAGGAGATTTTACAATCTAGTGAAACGATAAGTAATGTGGCGAGTGAGACACACATCTTATGAGATCGCTCCCTCTATTTTCCATAAATGTTTTTATTTCCTTTTCCCAAATAATCTATCCTTATATTTTATGAGAAGCATTATTTCTTGGAAATAGTACCATTTTTATCTCACTCCAGTTATCAATATTCACTGCCATATTATGATCAGGACTTTCCAAGAATGATTGATGCGAAGACCCTATGCACTAGGGATAACGTGTGCATCATGTAACTGATGATTCTTTTTGGGGCACTCATAATGTCTCCTCTATGTAGCTATATAATGGGTGAAGTGCAGGGATTGGCAACACCAAAACTTTTTGATAATCAAGCATAGCCTAAGTTTCCCTATTTCTTCTACATTGATACCACCAATGATAGCAACTACCAACATCAATGGGAGATTTCAAGGATAGGATGGTGGCCCTCAATCAACCGACGGATCCCATCAGATTGGGATCTACTCCACTACTACTCCCATGACACTTATGTCCCTTGTGATTTCTAATTTTTGCAGCCGGCACATCAACATGGGATGCCAATGTCAGACCCGGATCCACTGAACAACTGGCTATACGATTAACAAGTCATCGCCCTAGTAGTAAGGCGTTGGCTGGATGCAGGCTATGGGGAATATGGCATACGGCCTAGGGTACCCTCACCACCACTAAATGAAGATCATGGAAACTGGTAGCCAAGGTGGAACTCAGATCAAGAAGTCACCAACGGGTGAAGAACCCATTCTTAGGGTTTTATTATGTGCTCTTAGATGAGAAAGCACCGTCCAACCCATCCATCTTCACCTCCTCCACTATCCATATCAAATCCCCTCCATCTCTAACTTCTCTCTCCCGAAGGACAGGATAAATTTTGAAGTTGGGGTGGAGGGTGGGTGTTACATCATATCCACCACCTCAACTCTAACCTTTTCCTTTCCCATCCTCCAACACTTCTTTCTTCTTCTTCTTCTTCTCCATCTTCTATTTGCATATGTCTTGTTTTCCATTTTCTTTTTCATTTTTTGTGTGAGTAGTGACCTTTACCTAGTAGGTCACTTTGATGCATGATAAAATGGAAAATATATGAATGAACTATCCCTTTTTCTTTTTCTCAAGATAACCCGTGCAAAAGGAAGTTTTAAGGAATAAACATGTTTTGAACAGTTTTGGTCCCCGATGACAATAAGTAAGCATTCTTTCCCCTTAGAAGTGACGGTAAGCAGATGAATTCTGAAAGGTCAAGCCACATGTGCCTCCAACATGACTTGCAAGAATATTCGTGAATACTCCTTTACCCTACATTAACCGAATTAACTGATATAATATGATGATTTACTCCTATGCAGTAATAAAATGGAGAACCACAAATTAGCCTCTTGCTCTCACTCTTCTTTCGTCGTCTCTTACTTCTTCACCATTCAAAAAATTGAAATTATCACCATATGCCAAACCCTAAGTCCAGGATGCATACCTTTCATCAATACTCCTCCTTTTCAATTTTCTTCTATGGGTATGGCATGAATAAAAGAGGTCAATGAGCCCAAAAGAAAAGATACGGTCAATGTAACCGTAGCCAAATAAAAAGTCTCAAGTCAAATAGAGGAGAGACAAATAAAATAATTGAATCCCAAATAAGGTCTCGAGTCGAATAGAGGAGAGATCATGGAATTTGATTCATGCCATGTCTTTCTCCCCCTTTCGTCCAATTTTCATACCCAGGGGACTTATCAAAATTCTTCCCCAAACAGCCAAATAGCCATGACTTGTGCTTACTTTTATTTGCACAGACAGATCAAGATTATTATTGATATGAAAGTAGTTCGTCGCAGGTTCTGGGGTCTAGCGATTAGAGTAACAAGCCCCAGTTGGGGGATATCCAAGTGTGGCTATGTGACCCCCAAGGACTAGGGTCGCTTGATCATGATTGGTGGAAATGGGACCATAAGGTTTTCTCAGTTAGGAGAGGAAGGCATGGATCCTAATATCAATTATAGATTTCCTTTTTATATTGCTTTACTCTAGATGAGAAAAGGATTAAGACTGAGGTAGTTTGATGAGTGTTTTATACCCATTTTTTACATACTATTTTACTAGCTTTTTAGGGGTTGTTGTGTTTCTATTTCCTAGTTTTAACTTCATATTCACTCAATTGCAATTATCTTTCCTTTTTTGAACTTTCATGCATATATATATATATATATATATATATATATATATATATATATATTATGCAGAACTAGCCAAAAATGTTCGACAAAACCCATATGGATGATTGAGCCCTCACGATGCTACACCTTAGGGGAAGGAAGGCCTCAAACCTTTCCATTTGATCACCTTCCAACCACCTAGTCAAGCGAGAAACTCTACCATTTTCCTGACTCAAGCCACTCTCCACCTAGAGTCTTCTAGATACTGACGTCCTGACACGTGCTCTCAGCATCCATTCCATTCTGGTTCACACCATGCTAGTCCACCAGAGAACTAGACGTGAGGTCCAAATTGATTAACCCACGTGAGTCACTTGTTGGACCGAGTACGGGCCATGCAATCAGATGCCTTTGACCACAAGCATTCAACTTTAGGGTTTTGGAGATGAGGACTACATCGATAAAAGGGAACCCCTATTGTCCATTCAAAGGGGTCTATGATCAGTGATTAGAAGCCACATTGTGTAGCACAAACCCTATCAAGGAGTGAGGAGACGACGATCACAACAGAGAGATCGGTCTTCCTGCACTAGGCGTCATGGACTTCTCCATCGTTCCTACTATCTATTTGATGTTGTCCCTCGCCATGAGTGAGTAGACGCCTTGTGATGGGTCATGGGGATTAGCCCCGGTTGCCTGTATTTTATCTTATCTTTTAGCTAAACTCAAAAATATTGTTGTTAAATAAAGTATCATTCTGCTTAATTCCTTGCCTTGCAAATTGACAACTTGTTTTGCGTATATGTTATAATCATGGATATGCAGGTTGTTGTGAGCATGATTAGAACATCAGAATGATCTTATTGTCCCCCTGAGTTGTCAGCAAGAGATAGTGAATTCATTAGACTTTGATCTGCCATGTGCCGAGGATGGTCAGTCATATCTAAGGGAGTTTAGTTGGAATAAATAGGGAACTTGGGTGTCGAGGATGATCAGTTCCAAGGGAGTTTAATCCAGTAGCTAAGCCTCGATTTAGCAATGATTATTAGAGAGTTAGATCTTGTTAGGATAATTACTCAAGCCTGAGTAGTGAAACCCCATGCCCTAGTGCTCTTTATTACATATTATTTACTTCTTTAATCTTTGTTACTTTTGGCAACAATTTAGTTTAACCAATCTTTCAACTACTCGGTGATAAATATTACTCTTAATACTTCTAAATCTACATAACTACTTTAAAAAGTTGTCCTTTGGGTTCTAACTTAAAGTATACTGCAATAAGGTTTCTGCTCATGTGGAGGGGGGAATTAGTGCACTGCTTTTGGTTAAACCTAGAAGTTATTCTTTTAGGGTTTTTCTTGGTGCGACATTTGGAGCCCCATCACTCGTCGGAGCTCAAAAAAGACTGGAAAGATGGCACAGGGTGCCAAACAAAGCCATTGGTTGTGACCCTCAGCCATGTTCAAAGGTTTATGGGAACCTGGATTGTTTTGGACTGGTGTGAGAGAAGAATGCCCAATATGGGCCAACTGGTGGTTCCTTACCTTGATTATCTACTAGAATTACATATAGGGTGTTCTAATGCATGTCTTGTTTTGCCTTATATAATATGCTTGAACATGCCCCTAGTGTTTCCCTTCTACTCTCCTTTCTAACTTTTAATATATCCTTTTTCTTACATGTTTTGTTTTAGCTCTATAAACCCCCATTTTTTGAAATGACAAAGGGGGAGAAGGCATGTCTTATGTTAGACAGGTAGAATGCATGTGTGAGGAGAAAGCATGTCTTATTTTAAGGGGAGAAGACATATATGTAGAACATATATGAGTAGAATACATAGCTTCTATAAATATTATGAAAGCTAACCATGCAGGAGAAATAGCATCAATTGAGGGGGAGTATGAGAACTTCATGAGCATCAATTGAGGAGGAGCATATGAACTCAGTTTTATTGAAACCCTAGGTTTCTCCAAAGGTATGATTTTACTTAAAAGCTCTTGTATATTTATGTAATGGTTTGTCATCTTCAAAAAGGGGGAGAATGTTGACTCAACGTCAATGTTGACTCAAGGTCTAAATTGACAAAACCCTTATTTTGATGATGAATAGAAATTCCACTTATTTATGTCTAATGCTTCTACTTAAGTGAATTCAGATTAGGTATAGACACACTCCAAATGCCCTAACTTGTGCATCCTAACTTGGAGAAAAGACAAGTAAAAATCATGCAAGTGAGATTTTGTGGAATATGGTGTAAATCAATAAGAATCATGTTGTAAATCACTTGTAATGATTGTATGACTTGTAATTAAGCTTAGAAAAAATTAGGACCACTTGAATTGAATACTTAAGCACTTCAATGACATTTTCCAAATTCATGACATGTTGTTTTTCAATCGAGTTACAAACTCGATTGATCCCTTGATGGATTTTGAAAATGCCCAGGTTCGGTCAAGTTACAAACTCGATCGATTTCGGTCGAGAATACAAACTCGACCGATCGCACAGTACTAGAAGTACAAAAAAAATTGTTTCTAGCCATTGGAGTGTTGCAAAACTCAAACAAATATTTGTTGCAACACCCCCAAACGGCTAGTATTCGTCCTTAAGTGTTTCTACTGGCTAGTAGGCATCCTCAACTATAAATAGGACCCCTTGGGCTTCATCTCATGGTTAGACAAGCACTATGAAGGTCCCTATATTATAGTTGAGTGCATCCTACAACCTCATCTCTCTCTATAAACTTAATCACTTTCTACATCCATTAGAGTGAGTAGGAGATTCGTGAGGGAGCTAGTCCTACATGTATATCTTATGAGATTCTCACTTCCTCCACCTCCCAATCTCTCATTTCAACCATGTATATGAAGAATCTCTCTCTTGGATAAGAGAGGTGAAGAATAAGAAGGCAAGGTTGAATACTTGGAGCAAGAGTGGGTAATCCCTTGGTAAAGGCAGAAGACTCTTTGATCAAGTGGGTAAGTCCTTGGTGAAAGCTTATCCTTGGTAGAGGTGAAGTCAAAGGCAGAAGATTCAAGAAGAGTGGGTAATTCCTTGAAGGTCAAAGACTTGGTGCAAGAGTGGCTACGTCCTTAGTGAAGGCAGAAGACCCCTTGCACAAGTGGGTAAGCCATTGGTGAGGTTCAAGACTCTTTGTATTAGATAGGTAAGTCCTTTTGTAGGTTTTTGGTTCCCTTCCCCTCAAAGGGAAAGTTGAGTATCTTTGATCTAGAAAAGGAAGGTCATATGTTTTAACTCTTATAAATGAATATAAGGAGTAAGACATGGTTAAGAAATCCTAGAGATTGACCTCTCTAGGTTGTGGACTTACAATCTCCTAATTTGGAGATTGGAACCACTCCTCATAGCTTGTGTTGTTGTGCTTGTTTCAATCTCTCTCATACTTGCTATGTATGTTTAGCTATACTCAAATTCCTAATTAGCAACCTTATCTTGTAATATATCTTGAAAGTCTAATGACTTTTGTTTAAGTGCATTTTAGCTCTATTCACCCCCCTAGAGCATATCGCCCATCCTAGATCCAATAAGTGGTATCAGAGTGGGTCTTTTCCAAGCATACTTCCGCAATTAGGAGGGGATGGGTGACTATCAAGGTGGGAGGTATCTCATCAACATTCCAATCTTTGATGGGAGCAATTTCCTCTATTGGAAAATAAGGATATAATTCCACATCTAAGGATAAAGTCTTGATCTATAGAAAATGGTGGACCGTCCATACAAGATACTGGAGAGAAAGATAGAATAATGGGATGAAGCTACTTTAAAGAAAGTAGCCTTAAATGCAAGATCCATAAACATTCTCTATGCCTCCATGGCCCCCACAGAGTTTGATCATATTTCCTCTTGTGAGACAGCCTATGAGGCATAAAGAAAGTTGTGCATCACTTATCAAGGGACAAAGCAAGTGTAGGAAAGCAAAGTCTATTTTCTCAAAGGGCTTCTTGAAAACTTCAAAATGGGAAAGAAGGAGAGGATAGTTGATATGTACTCAAGGCTCAACACCATTGTGAATGGTCTTACCATTCTAGGTCATCCTATGGATAGAGGAGAGATCAATTCAAAGATCCTTATAACTATTCCTAAGAGGTGGAAATCCAAGGTGACTTATGTTGAAGAATCAAAGTCTCTTGATGATATTCCTATTGAAGAGATAATAGGAAATCTATAAGCTCATGAAGTCAAATTTGACAGGAAAGATGAAGAAGAAAGATAAGAAGAGAAAGAGGTCAAGAGAATGAAGAAGGCTGAAATCAAGGCTCAAATTGAGGCGATTGTTGGTCAAGCCTCTCTGTCCTCTCATGTTGAATATGCCATATACTCCAAGGGTAGACTCTACAAAGGTAAGTCTTCCTCCTCCATCTGGTGCTTCAAATGTAGAAAGAAGGGTCACTTCAAGGAAGATTGTCCACAAGGTAAAAAGACACATCATCATAAGAGAAGAGAAGAGAAGTACAAGAAGGATAAATGGCACAATAGCTCAAGTGACTCCTCCAACTCAAGCTCAAGTGACTCCTCCAACTCAAGCTCAAGTGACTCCTCCAACTCAAGATCAAGTGAAGAACAAAATGGAGGATCTAGATCAAGATCTATTGATGAAGAAGAATGCCATTTTGCTCTTATGGCTTCAACAAATAAAGACTCAAATGAGGTAAATATAAACTCTTTAGATAAATAATATTTAACTGCTATTATTTGTGCTACTCATGCCTCTCTTAAGTCTTCCAAAAAGAAAAAGAAAAAGATTGCTAGAATTGTTGATAATTTGCATGTAGAAATAGATGATCTTGAACATGCTAATATTTGCTTGCTATATGATAACAATGCTTATCTTAGTTAAGTAGACTCTCTTAAACTTGGAAATGCTAGTTTGATTGATACGATTAGATTTCTAGAAGCTTAACCTTTTATGCCTAGTTCTAATGAAGAGCATAGTAACATTGTTAATTCTTTAATGCTTGATATTGATGTTCTTAAAACTGAAAATGAGGACAAAGATTTTTTTTGCAAGGATTAGAATCTGAAAATAGTGCCTATAATTCTAAGACTGCTTTTCTTGAAAAAGAAAATGCTTCCTTGCTTGCTAAAATCAATGTTCTTGAATTTTGTTCTATTTCTATTAGTAGAGAGAATGGTGTTGTTTCTCTTCAGATTGATAGAGATTCTTATATGACCAAAGCTCTTTGTCCAAAAAATGATCTTTTGCATGCTAGAGATAATATGAATCAATTGTCTTCTACTATTACTGCTCTTATGCATGATAATCATAGTTTGAGATCTTCTATGTAAAGATTCTTAGATTACAAAAGGAATATTAATCAAATCCTAGATCATGCTACCAAAAAACTAGGTAGAGATGGTACTGGATTTGATTGTAGCCAAAGGAACAACAAATATAAAGGACCTTCAAATTTTAATGAAGAATCCTCTAGTTCCAAGGCTAGGAGATCATGTAATTATTATAATGAAATTGGTCACTATTTGATGTAGCCCTAGGAGATCATGTAATTATTATAATGAAATTGGTCACTATTTGATGTAGCCCTATTTTAGGGTTCCATCTTGTGCCATTTTGTACTTAAATCACATCTAGACATGTTAGATTACAAGCTAATTACCCCAATATGCTTATTACTGTCAAATGCACTTATGGACATTCTTTGCATTATTTTCAGGTACTTGGACCATGCTTTGTATGGATGAGAGGGAAGTAAGGAGTCATAGGGTCCCTCCACCCATGGAGGGGTCCAAAGAAGGCCCCAAAGCTCCCTCAACCTACTCCAATGGCCAAGATTCGAAATCAAGCAAAGAAGTCCTTTGATAATGAAGTTTGAAGCTATTTTTTCCCTTGAAGACCCCAGCACGGCCGTGGTGCCAAGGAACGATTGTGCTGGTAATTGGACAAAGTTACATGTTGAATTGCCAAATCTTGAAGTTTCAACCACTCATCCACCACAGTTGTGCTACCCAGCACGGCTGTGTCATGAAGCCCCAAAATGGTCGTGCTACCCAGCACTTAGCACGGTCGTGCTAGATGAAGAATGGAATGGGCGTTCTCTTGGGAACAACCTCCTCTCAAACTCCCCCACCACGGTTGTGCTACCCAGCATGGCCGTTCTACCTAGCCCCACCATGGTCGTGATGTCCAGCACGATCGTGTTACCAGCCCCCATTTCACCTCATCAACCTATGATTTTTCCACCTTCTTAGAATGGTCATTCTCCACCACCACGGTCATTCCCACTACTCCCCACCATGGCCATGCTGCCAAGTATGGCCCTGCTACCACCTAAACCCTACCACTTTCTGCACTATTTTTCCCACAACTCCCCTACTTACCCTAGTGCTTCCACCACCACCTATATATACATGGGTGGTGGCCACAGCACTAGGTTAGCTGCTCTTAGCCTCCATTACTCACTCCACCTACTCTTTGAGCATTTAGTGCATTTCCCTTGCATTTATGCTCTCCACCCACCATTTCCATCTCCATTCCACCTTGGAAACCTAGTTTTCTAGGTTTTCCTCCATAATCCCCCATATCTTCATGCTCATCTGCACCCTTGGAGGAGAGAGGATGTCCCCAAAAGTAAGGAGGTGAAGATGAAGGCTACTTCCCCAAGCTACATGGAGTTTCTTCCCCTTTCTTTTGCTATTTCTTTGATCATGTCTAGCTAAGCCCCTAGTGGTGGGCTGTTTGGGATTAAAATGTAACTTTGATACCATGTTGGGGGGAAATAGCTTGTAATGAACATAATTTCTTTCTATGATGATTGCTTCTTGCTTCTATCTCATTTCCTATTTAATTGCATGTGGTTTGTGCTTATAACATGAATTGCTTGCTTTGAGATTTTTGATGACACTTAGCTTCTAGGAAGAATTGGAGTGTATGTGGCAATCTTAGGAATGGCTCCTAGGTCCAATTAGTGGATCCCTAGCTAGCTCCCTTTATTCCTACATACACATCCCTCCTCCTACAAGTGAGTGTGAGATCTAAGTGGATAGTGTAAGTGTGATTAATGCAATTTCCTAGGGTTTTATAAAGGCTAAATGGCTAGTGGGATGAGGTGAAAAACCCTCATCTCCACTCCCATTTCTACCCTTGGCCCTCAAATAACCTAATACCACTTACCCTAGAGACCTAGACTTGACAAGTCCTACTAGAGTTACACCTAACCCTAGTTCCCCAACTAGTAGTATATGGTACATTCTAATAGCACTTGCCTTGTTGTTTGGTTTGGTAATCTATATAGAATTGTGATAATTTCTTGCTATGTTGAGAGCCCCCAACTAATATCAAATCACATCCCAAAATGTCCCACCTACCTAATCATCACTGCTTAAAACCCATTTTGCCTTCTTAGCTTATTCATGCTAGTATAGTTTAGTTGCTTTTGCTTAATCTAGTTAATTGTTTAGTCTTGCTCTTTAGTGTTAACTTAGGTTCTTGCCCTCTCTATAGTGGTTAACTTAGCTTCTAAATTGCTTCTTGCTTGTCTAAGTGTAGTGTAGCTTACCTTTGCTCTTGCTTAGTTAGTTGGTTAACCTAGATTTTTCAACTTGCTTGCTTAATATAACTTAGGTTTAATTCTGCCTTTCTTGCTTGTCCACTTAGATTAATCACCAAACAAACCCTTTTGAAAATCCTTCAACCCTAGACTCCACATTAGGAACATAGCCAATGCGAGCCTAGCTCTAGTGCCCCCTCTATCCCTGAGGACCGACCCCTACACTTGCCAATCGCCTATACTACAATAGTACCCCATGTGCTTGCATGTGTCCTATTTAGTATTGTGACAGACTTGGTTAGGGCTAATATAAATTTTGAAAGTTCCCACATGTGTGTTCGAGTCCCGTGGAGTGCATCTAGCCACCTCTAGTTGGCTAGTGTGTACGCCTCTGGCTCAACGCACTAAGCTTTTTGGCATCGTTGCTGGGGATAGAGGCGCTCGGCCTTGCTAGTTAGTGTAGCTTAGCCTTTCCTTTTGCCCTCATCATTGCTATTCTTTACTTTTTGTTCACTTTTGCATATTTCCATCCTAACTTGGTTTCTTGTTTCTTGTTTGCGTATTGTGCAGGTGACGGTTATGCATGCGCCACACGTGTTCCACTTGTACTGACTTGGTGTTGTAAGACCCCGAGATAGGTAGAAGGAGATGCCAAAGTCGCCACAACCAACACCAAGAAGCCGAGATGGCAGAAAACAACCCTTATGTGGATGCTCAACCACCTCCACCGCAGCCCCACCACCCACTCCATGAGTATTTCACCCCGGGGAACTACAATTCACCCATTTCCACCATAGTTGACCAAATGTCGGGTCAACAGTTCTCCATTCCACTTGCACTCCTTGGACTCCTTCCCACTTACTATGGGATGGAGAATGAAAATCCCTACCATCACATCGATGCATTTCTTGAGACGTTCTCCACTTTCTATACCCCCGTCTCCACCGACGGCTCCATATGGAGAACCCTCTTTCCATTCTCCCTAAAAGAAAAAGCTAAAGAGTGGTATGTGTCAAAGCCAGAGTTGGTAACATAGAATGAAGTCAAGAATGAATTCCTCAAAAAGTTCTTCCCGATTGCTAAGCTATCTTATATGAGAAGATGCATCACTTCCTTTGCCCAGAAAGAGAATGAACCCTTCCACGAGGTATGGGAGAGATTCCAAAAACTTCTCTGCAACTGCCCTCACCATGAAGTGTCATTGTGGCAACTAGTTCAAGCCTTCTACACCGGGCTTGAAGAACAGAGCCAAAACAACGTCGACTCCTCATGTGGAGGTACTTTCATGGCAAAGCCACCCGAGGAATTGTGGCCTTTGCTCAAGCATCTTGTTGAAAACTCTCGCCATTTGGCTTCTACAAAAGGGGAGCATTGCAGCCAAAGCTACATCCCTCCACCTTCTTCCATGGCTCCAACCCGCAATGTTGCTGACCCCGATATGATAAAAATGATCGCAGATATGATGAAGATGATGAAGAACCAAGGTTGTAGTTCTCCTAGCCAACCCACCATGGCAATCAATTTTGTTGATGAAGAAGTGAATGCCTTGCACTCCTTTGGCAGCCAAAACAATCAAGGCCCCATGTCCAACACCTATAGTCCCAAGTGGAAGAACCATCCAAATTTCTCTTGGAAGCAACAAAATGAGGATGGGAAAGGACAAGGGCAGTAGAGGCCACGTTATAGTTCAAAGTTTGAAGATGAGGTGCTTGAAAGGTTAAGAAGTTTGGATGAAGTGAAGAAGGATGTGAACTTACATGGGTAGTCCATAAACCGCCTTGAGCAAAGACTGTATCAGAGCTCTCTCTCTCTTACTAGGAGGGAAGAAGGAAGACTTCCATCTCAATCGATGCCCAACCCAAATAATGATGGTACTTTCCTAGGGAACACTCTAAGTTCATATGCTCTGTCGTCATACCAAGCACCGCCGAACCCCTATTCTCCATCACCTCCTCAGGCACCTCATAACTACCAATATGTTCCCCCTCCACCTCATTCATACAAGTAGCCACCACCGCAATTCATCCTCTAAAATCCAAATTCATCTCACCAAAGGCCGCCACCACCCCAACAGCCACAACCACCTCCACAAGCCTCTTCTTCTAATACCCATGAGCATGTGAAGGAAGTGAATATTCTGAGGAGTGACCGGACTTTGGGGAACCCCCATGATACTGTTGTTGTTGACAAAAGTGATACTGAGACTGGACAAGTTGATACTGAGATACATCCTGAGGATACTATGACGAGAGCCAGAGTTGATACCGTGATATCGAGTGATGATATTGTGATTCATGTGATCCCCGTTGATGATATTGTTGATCTGAACCTTGTGGGGTCCCAAATCCCCCCATTTCCTGAAGCTCTTAGGGAACCTTCTGTTGAGAGGAGAAGAAAGAAGCATACTGAAGACATCCTTGAGACTTTCAAACAGGTGAAAATCAACATTCCTCTACTTGATGCAGTCAAGCAAATTCCTTCTTATGCTAAGTTCTTGAAAGATCTATGCACCTTCAAGAGAAAGACCACAGGGAGAACCCAAAGAAAGTCAAGCTCACTGAACAAGTAAGCTCAATTTTACAGCACACCATGCCAAGGAAAAGAAAAGATATTAGTGCTCCCATCATATCATGCTACATTGGGGCACATCGCATAGACTAAGCCCTCCCAGACTTGGGTTCTAGCATTAACCTAATGTCGTATGATGTGTTTGCAAAGTGCCAAATGGGGAAATTGAGTCTGGCTCATTGTACTTTGCAATTGGCTGACAGATCAGTAAAGACGCCTAGAGGGTGTGTTGATGGCGTGCTTGTGAGGCTTGATGATAAGACGTCTACTTTCTTCCATGATGACTTCATTGTATTAGACATGGAAAAAGATGCAAGGAGGGTGCCTATCATCTTGGGGAGGCCATTCCTAGCCACAGCAGCTGTGGTAATTCATGTGAGGACTGGTACAATGTATGTGACATTCATGCATATGAAGATCCGGTTGAACATCTTTAAATCTTCAGCCACAGCCGAGGTGATAGGGGCCACTGAAGAAGATTGCTATCTCATTGAGTGCTTAGATGAAATTGTGGAGGAATGCCTACCTATGTGGATTCAAACTGCCACTCAAGGTAGAGGTCCCGAGCCAATAGTTGAGTTCCCCGATGATGATGATGAAGTTGATGAAGAGAATGAGCTAGCCTTAGTGGCTGGAAGTGAAGACCTTCCTTCTATTTGTGAACCATTAAAGAACTCCCTTGAAGAACCTCCCACTCTTGAGTTGAATACACTTCCAGAAGGATTGAAGTATGTTTTTCTAGGGGCAAATGACACCCTCCCGGTGATCATTTCCTCCATTCTCTCACCCGAATAAGAGGAGGCATTGATGAAAGTCTTGAAGAAGAACATCCAAGTCATTGGATGGTCTATAGCTGACTTGAGGGGTATTGATCCCTCCATTTGTGTACACATGATCTATCTAGAGGATGATGCAAGGCCGACCTACCAAATGCAAAGGCAGTTGAATCCAAAGCTGAAAGAAGTTGTAACTCAAGAGGTTGTGAAGTTGCTAGATGTTGGGATTATCTATCCCATTTCTAATAGTACATGGGTGATCCCCATCCAGGTTGTGCCTAAGAAGGGTGGGATCACTGTAGAGGAAAATGCAGATGGTGAGTTGATGCCACTAAGAGAATAATAAAAGTGGAGAATGTGTGTTGGCTATCAAAATCCCAATGAAAAGACCAAGAAGGACCACTATCCTCTCCCATTTCTTGACCAGATTCTAGAGAGACTAGCGGGGCAAAGCTTCTATTATTTCCTTGATGGGTATTCTGGATACTTCCAAATTGTCGTGCATCCTGCGGATCAAGAGAAGACAACATTCACCTGCCCGAGTGGTACATTTGCCTACCGGAGAATGCCATTTGGGTTGTGTAATTCCCCTTCTACATGTCAGAGATGTGTGACCTCGATTTTTGCGGATATGCTTGATTTATCATTGGAAGTGTTTATGGATGATTTCTCAGTCTTTGGTAAAACTTTTGATGAATGCTTACTTCATTTGGTTGTTCTCCTTGAGAGATACGTAAAGGTTTGCCTAGTGCTATCTTGGGAGAAGAGCCATTTCATGGTACCTAAAGGGATTGTTCTGGTCCACCAGGTTTCAAATGATGGAATTGAAGTTGATAGGGCCAAGGTGGGCATCATTTCTATTCTCACCATTCCTTCCACCATAAGACATGTCCGGTCTTTCTTGGGACATGTAGGTTTCTACCGCCGCTTCATCAAGGATTTCTGTAAAATATCAAGACCTCTATGTCACTTGCTTGAAGGAAAGACTAGTTTCTGCTCCTATCATGCAGCCCCCAGATTTCTCTTTGCCATTTAAGATTATGACTGGTGCATCTGACATGGCAGTGGGGGTTGTACTGGGCCAAAGATTTGGCCGGATTCCACATGATATCTATTATTCAAGCAAAACTCTAGATGATTCCCAAAGAAACTACACAACCACTGAGAAGGAGTTGCTTGCAGTCATCTTTGCTCTTGACAAATTCTGATCATATCTTTTGCAAAACAAAGTAGTGATATACACAGACCACGCTATACTAAAGTACCTCATGTCAAAGAAAGATTCAAAGCCAAAGTTGATCAGATGGATTCTATTGCTTCAAGAGTTCGATGTGGAGATTGTAGACAAGAAGGGAGTAGAAAATGGTGTTTCCGACCATCTCTCCCGAATTGATGAGCCCTTTGATGATACAAATCAAATCAAGGAAACGATGCCACATGAACAACACTTCCTACTTTCATTCACTCAAAGGCCATGGTATCAACACATAGCCAATTTCTTGCCTATTGGGAGGATACATAGCACATGGATAAGGGAGGAAAGCAAAAGGTTATTTGCCATGGTCAAGAATTATGCTTGGGATGACCCTCACCTCTTCAAATATTGCCTCAATCAGCTCATAAGGAGATGTGTTCCGGAAATAGAACAATAAGAAATCCTATCCATGTGTCATTCCAGAATATGTGGAGGTCATTTTTGAGGAAAATGCACGGCTACAAAGGTTCTCCAATGTGGGTTTTATTGGCCATCCTTGTTCAAAGATTCCCATGAATTTTGCAAAAGTTGCTTGAAGTGCCAAAAAGTGGGCACTATCTCCAAAAGGGACATGATGCCCCTATCATCCATTCTTGTGGTGGAGGTGTTTGATGTATGGGGAATTGACTTCATGGGTCATTTTCCTCCCTCCTTTGGATATGTCTACATTTTGGTCATCGTGGACTACATGTCAAAGTGGATTGAAGTTGTTGCAACCTGGATGAATGATCACAAGGTGGTGTGTGACTTCATGAAATTGAACATTTTTAGCCATTTTGGCATTCTAAGAGCCATGATAAGTGACGGCGGAAGTCATTTCATTCACCGCACTTTTGAGGGGTTGCTCAAGAAGCATGGAGTAAACTATCGAGTAGCCACTCCTTACCATTTTCAAACTAGTGGCCAAGTTGAGTTGGCCAATCGGGAGATAAAGCTCATTCTTGAGAAAACGGTGAGACCGGACCGCAAGGATTGGTCACTCCATCTCAATGAAGCTTTGTGGGCATATCAGACCACATACAAAGCCCCGATTGGCACTATGCCATTCAAGCTCATCTATGGGAAAAGCTGCCATTTGTCGGTTGAAATGCAACACAAGGCATTATGGGCTTTGAAAACTATGGATCTTGATGGAGAAAATGCAGGAATGAAAAGGAAGTTTCAACTGAATGAATTGGAGGAAATGCGCCATGAGGCGTATGACATGTCCAAGAGCTATAAGGAGAGGACTACGTTTATTCATGATAAGATGATCAAAAAGAAGGAATTTGAGCATGGCAAGTGGGTATGGTTGTACAATTCAAGAATGAAGTTATTTCCCCATAAGCTCCAATCTAAATTGGAAGGACCTTATCTTATCAAGAAAGTGTATCCATCTGGGGCTGTTGTGATATGTGAGAAAGAAGGAGCAAAAGAGTTTGTTGTCAATGGACAAAGATTAAAACCAGTTGTGGAAGTAGGCCCGGACAAGGTCAATCAAAGTATTGACATTGTAATGCTTGTAGAAGAACAACAATTTGATGAAGAGATGTGCTTGGAAGCATATGAGAAAAAGATATACTACAAGGATGCCTTCAGAATCCCAAAGAAGTAAAAGAAATCTAGAATCAATAAGCCTGGTTGAAGGCGTAAAATTTAGCGCTAGTGGGAGGCAACCCATGTGGTTTGAGATTCTCAAACCTTACTTTTTGATACTTTTGTTTTATTTTACACAAAACACACACACGCACACTTGCGCTTGATAGTTTTTGTCTTTAGTTTTGATGAAACGACGGGTCGAACATGATCAAGTTGAGAATTAAGGCACGTTCAATCAAAGTGGTGGATATAGCAACAACGAAGATCGTTCAAGTGGATTAGATGATGAGTTTCTAAAAGATTTGATGAAATGTAGAGAAGTTGAACTGACAGAGGATAGAAAGGTCATGCTATAGAGATACGGCCATTCTAGAAAAGTTAAAAACCAACAGGGAAAATGAAGTTTTTGGTCATTGGTAGCACATCCGTGTTGACCAGAACGGTTGTGCAGGCATCCAGCCAGAACGGCCGTGCTGGTTAAGTTAAAAACAACAGGGTTTTTTTGAGATTTGGCTGTTGGCAACACGGCCGTACTGACCAGAACGGTTGTGCCAGCTCCCCGCTTTCACTATTCTAGTTTGATTTTCCATCAAAGAACCTTGAAACAATGAAGGACATGGGAAAGACCGTCAAGAGGGGAGTGAAGAAAACTATGAACATCCTCACCGGTGGCAAAATTCGATCCAAATAGGAGCCCAGTTCACAGCAGTCCAGCAGCGCCTCCTCGCCGTCTAACTCCATTTCAAGATCCTTTGGATGATCGACGTCGAGGAGCGCCTCCCGACTCCACTCTTCCTCTAGCAATCACACCTCATATCCAAGCTACAGCAACCCCAGGGAAGAGGATGAGGAAGAAGAAGATGAGTTGGAGAACATTGTAGATTCAATCAAAGTAAATGCACTGGGTCGTGAGAGGAGGACCAAGAAGTCTAATGAAGAATCTTCCTCATGCTTGCCGCCATGACTAGCTCCAGTGAGGCATTCCACATCATCAGCCTGACCTAGTAGAAGCCATGAGAGAGTGCCCTTGAACTTGGATACAAGTTCGGGGTCACACACCTATGAAGAAGAAGAGGTAGAAGACAACGAGAGTGGGGAAATGGAGGATGAACAGGTGGACATCTTGTCCAGGTTGGAAGAAGACAGGTTGGAGTGGTTGGGAAAACAACCACAGGGAACTACCTGCGGTAAGGGGATAGCAAGAGGGATTGTGGAAAGACCTCTCCACCCTGAGTGCATGACGAGGAGGGTGATTCTGACTAGATATGCATGTACGCCTACAATGCAATCTCTAGGGATCAACTTCATGTTTGAGAGGCAAACAAAGCATTATGGACTGTACAAGATTTTGACGGAAGTTGAAGAGACATATTTGGAGCATACTCATGAATTTTTTGCAACCTTGGAGAAGGTACAGTACCAAGGAGAGGATGCCATTAGATTCAAAATGAACTACTCAACACATGTACTTAAAGCTTCTCAAATTAATGATATGATTGCCCCCAATTCAGAACTGGAAAAGAACTTTGATGAAGGGAGGTTTGACAAGAGTGGGAGAGCAGAATACTCTAAGACATGGAAAGCAATCACTGGTCAATCTACCTTTGCTGTAGGGAAATCCAAGACAAGAAAAATCTACAATCCCTTCATGAGATACATGCAAAAGGTCCTAGAGAACACCTTGTTTGGCCGTTATGACAATCAAAGATGTTGTTCACAGAAAGATTTGTTTGCTATGGCCACTATTGCAAGTAGGGGATTCGTCAACATAGGGGCCATGGTGATTGATCATTTGAAGACAATTCCCTCCAAGAGCAAAAATCCATTCATCATGGGAGGAATTGTGACCACTATTGCAAAGGCAGTGGGCTACACTCTAGAGGGACTCACCAAAGTAGATGGGAGCAAATATGTTGATTTAAACTATCTTGCTAGGTCCCAAATGATTTCCCTCAAAGATAACAAATTCTTCTATGTTCTGAACCCTGGGTACCCTGGAGCACCCATACCACGCCAGAACCCTTCTCATGGATGTGGGACCACCGAAGGACTTTGTAGGGTTGATATCAAAGTATGAGAATGATCATCCTAGAGTGGGATTCAGGGTACATATAATAGATCTACCTGAAGAAGAGGGAGAAATAGATGTGCCAGAGCAATAGCGTTCACTTGAGCAGCCATGCCGCACTAGATCGAGAGTGGAGGATTTTGATGCATAGCTGCCTCCAACAAATGCATATGACATGTCAGCTATTCATGCACAGTTGAAGGGGATTCAAAAGATGCAACATGACATGTGGTTGGATCAGCAGCAGATGCATCATCAAATCAACCACATGTACCACTACCAACATGCGCAGGCACATAGGAACTCCCAATGGGGGGAGGATTTTCGGGGATCAATTTCTGGTTACCAGGAGACATACCCACCTCCACAGGCAGACTACTGGGGCCATTACTACCAGAACCCCCCACCACAGGGAGGACCACCACCACCACAGCCATGACGTCTACCCTATCATTCCTAAACTTTGGTTTCATACTGAGGACAACATGATTCAAAAGTTTGGGGTGGTAGGGCGGTAAGCCCTCAGCCTCAGCTTATTTTGACATTTGCATGTTCCACTTGACCGTTGTTTGTTTGATTTTAATCCATCTAGTGTAGATTGTCTTTTGCTTGCATTCATGCATACATGCAGTTTAATTTCATGCATTTTTGTGTAATTTTTCAAAAATTTTGCTATTTTTGCTCTTCCATATCATGCATTGCATTTCCATGTAGATTTTGGTAATTTTTTGTGTTTTAATTAGGATTTTATGCTTTATATTTTACAATTCCCTAAAGTATGTTTAGATGTGATTTAATGTAAATTGGCACCATTTTGGCCAATTTTACCCAAACTTGAATGTTCTTGCCCAAAAAGTATGTTTTGACTTAATCTCCACTGCTTGAAATGAAAGCTTTAATCCTTTGACAAATGCATGACCGTTCTCTTAGATTTTATTGCTATATGGTCTTGATTGTTGACTTTTTACATGTACACCACCTCTCTTAAATTTGTGAATGTTTTAGTTGAATCATGAATTGAGCAAGCTACAAACGCTTAAAGACTATGGAATCACTTGGTAGAAATGTGAATGACATGTTGCTCTATCATGTGGTGTGATATCATTTGATGAAGTGTTGGATTAGCTTTCATGAAGTAGATCATATGTTGAAGACTACACTAATGGCCCCTCTTTGATCTGACTATTCTTTCACCATCTTCATACCTCTCCGCCTCATGAAAAAATGCCCTAGTGCACATAATCAGCCTTGGCCACCTCCAAAAGTTTGGGGTGGCCATATCTATACCTCCCCGCTTCACTCTATCCACCATATGCCCTATATACACCAAGGGCAAAGAAAAAAAATAAAGAAAAATAAGAAAAAATAAAATAAAAGGATGCTCCTGTTTAAGAGCATTCAAATAAAGAAAAGATGAGTGTGTAAAAGCACTCCAAAATCTTACCACATTCCTTTCTTCCATTTTCATACCTATTGAGCTAGAAAATATCAAATCTAGCTCACTTTACCCTTTCTATAGCCAAGTGGGTCATCTAGTATGGTTTGAGGCATAAGAGTGAATGTATGAAAGTGAAACAATACTACTAGTCATCTTTGATTAACACCAACATGAAATGGCTTACCCGGAATGACATGAAGGACATATGGACCACTTGTGTTTTCTATGCTTTATATTTGAAGTTTGTATACTCAGTGCTCACTTTATGATTGGTTTGCAAAATATGAGAGGAGAGAGGTGAGGTACATGCACTTAGTCACTTCTAAGACCATGTACTCAATAATTTTCTGTTTCTATGCATTTGTCATTCTTATTTGTTGAAAGAAAATTAAAAAGAGAGATTTAGTTGGAGAATACTTGAGGACAAGTATGTTTTAAGTTTGGGGTGGTGATGTAGCCCTATTTTAGGGCTACATCTTGTGCCATTTTGTACTTAAATCACATCTAGACATGTTAGATTACAAGCTAATTACCCCAATATGCTTATTACTATCAAATGCACTTAAGGACGTTCTTTGCATTATTTTCAGGTACTTGGACCATGATTTGGATGGATGAGAGGGAAGGAAAGAGTCCTAGGGTCCCTCCACCCACATGTATATATAGGTGGTGTTGGAAGCACTAGGGTAAGTAGGGGTATTGTAGGAAAAATAGTGCAGAAAGTGGTAGGGTTTTGGTGGTAGCACGGCCGTGCTGGACAGCACGGCCGTGGTGGGGAGTAGTGGGAATGGACGTGGTGGTGGATAATGTTCGTTCTAAGAAAGTAGTGAAATCATAGGTTGATGAGGTGAAATGGGGGCTGGTAGCACGGCCGTGTTGGGCAGCACGACCGTTGTGGGGGCTAGGTAGAATGACCGTGTTGGGTAGTACGATCGTGGTGGGGGAGTTTGAGAGGAGGTCGTTCCCAAGAGCACGCCCGTTCGATTCTTCAGCTAGCACGACTGTGCTGGGTAGAACGACCATTTTGGGGCTTCATAGCACGACCGTGCTGGGTAGCACAGTCGTGGTGGCTGAGTTGCTGAAACTTTAAGATTTCGCAATTCAACCTATAACTTTGTGCAATTACCAGTACGACCGTTCCTTGGCACCACGGCCGTGCTGGGGTCTTCAAGGGAAAAAATAGCTTCAAACTTCATTATCAAAGGACTTCTTTGCTTGATGTCAAATCTTGGCCATTGAGGTAGGTTGAGGGAGCTTCGGGGCCTTTATTAGCTGCTCTTAGCCTCCATTACTCCTCTCCATCTACTCCTTGAGCATTTAGTGCATTTCCCTTGCATTTATGTTCTCCACCCACCATTTCCATCTCCATTCCACCTTGGAAACCTAGTTTTCTAGGTTTTCCTTCATAATCCCCCATATCTTCATGCTCATATGCACCCTTGGAGGAGAGAGGACGTCCCTAGAAGTAAGAAGGTAAAGAAGAAGGCTACTTCCCTGAGCTCCATGGAGTTTCTTCCCCTTCTTCCCATTTCTTTTACTATTTCTTTGATCATGTCTAGCTAATCCTCTAGTGGTGGGCTGTTTGGGGTTAAAATGTGACTTTGATACCATGTTGGGGGAAAATAGCTTGTAATGAATGCAATTTCTATCTATGATGATTGCTTCTTGCTTCTATCTCATTTCCTATTTTATTGCATGTGGTTTGTGCTTATAACATGAATTGCTTGCTTTGAGATGTTTGATGACACTTAGCTTCTAGGTGGAATTGGAGTGTATGTGGCAATCTTAGGAATGGCTCCTAGGTCCAATTAGTAGATCCCTAGATAGTTCCCTTTATTCCTACATACACATCCCTCCTCCTACAAGTGAGTGTGATATCTAAGTGGCTAGTGTAAGTGTGATTAGTGCAATTGCCTAGGGTTTTCTAAAGGCTAGATGGCTAGTGGCATGAGGTGAAAAACCCTCATCTCCACTCCCATTTCTACCCTTGGCCCTCAATTGACCTAATACCACTTACCACTAGAATTACACCTAACCCTAGTTCCCCAACTAGTAGTATAGGGTACATTCTACTAGCACTTGCCTTGTTGTTTGGTTTGGTAATCTAGATAGAATTGTGGTAATTGCTTGCTATGTTGTGATCCCCCAACTAATATCAAATCACATCCCCAAACGGCCCACCTACCTAATCATCACTGCTTAAAACCCATTTTGCCTTCTTAGCTTGTTCATGCCAGTATAGTTTAGTTGATTTTGCTTTAGTTGATTTTTCTTAATCTAGTTAATTGTTTAGTCTTTCTCTTTAGTGTTAACTTAGGTTCTTGCCCTATCTCTAGTGGTTAACTTAGCTTCTAAATTACTTCTTGCTTGTCTAAGTGTAGTGTAGCTTACCTTCACCTTTCCTTAGTTAGTTGGTTAACCTAGATTGTTCAACTTTCTTGCTTAAGATAACTTAGGTTTAATTCTGCCTTTCTTGCTTGTCCACTTAGACTAATCACCAAACAAACCCTTCAACCCTAGACTCCACGTTAGGAACATAGCCAACTCTAGCC
Source organism: Alisma plantago-aquatica (assembly GCA_963693085.1). Classification (NCBI taxonomy): domain Eukaryota; kingdom Viridiplantae; phylum Streptophyta; class Magnoliopsida; order Alismatales; family Alismataceae; genus Alisma; species Alisma plantago-aquatica. Next base: position 1,442,334,451 of record OY856411.1, on the reverse strand, counting down.
TAGCTCTAGTGTCCCCTCTATCCCTAAGGACCGACCCCTACACTTGTCAATCGCCTATACTACAATAGTACCTTGTGTGCTTGTGGGTGTCCTATTTGGTATTGTGACTGACATGGTTAGGGATAATATAAATTTTGAAAGTTCCCATACATTTGTTTGAGTCCTGTGGAGTGCATATAGCCACCTATAGTTGGCTAGTGTGTACGCCTCTAGCTCGACATAGCACTATTCTACTTGTTTCCCTTTTAGGAAAACACCCAAGAGAAATAGGATTTGGGTTGCTAAGCTAACCCCTCTGGACCCAAAAATATGATTGGGGACCATTTCATTTTTCTTCTTGTAGGTCAAGTACAATTTGATTGACATGAGTTTATGATTTTCAAATTAACTTCTAATCCACATGAAAGAAGAAATGTGAGATGTGTAAGGGGTGGAAACAAGTGGAAAAGGAATGGTAAGAACATAGGTAAAGGTTTTTTTACTCATATCCAATCCTAACTTGTTTCTGTCAAGTTAGTGTACACTATGCATATGGTTTTTTAGTCAAAAGTGGTATATTGTGATTCTTATCACTCTCTTATTCAAAAACTATTTCAAATTCTTTTGTAGCACATTACTAACTTGCTTACACATGTTTGGATATGGCTTATATTTTCATCATGCCTCTAGATATGTTTTTATGAAATATATTTAGTTTCTACAACAAATGTATCGGTCGAGTTTGACCTAATGAAACTCAATTGACAGGAACCAATAGGTGTTGCCAGCAGCTATTGTCGATCGAATTGCCAAAACACAGAACTCGACCGATAGCACTGTGCACAGAGTATACAGATGGCTTTTTTGGATGAGATTTTCCCACTTAACTAGATTTTCTTGATCAATAGACTTATTCTTTGGCACTCCCCTTGGTAACTTTATATATGAATATTTCCATGCTTTTATTGTCCTATCTTGCATACAAATTTGTCTTTCTAATTGCTATATTTTGGTATCCCACGATTGGTATCTTCATATCTTGCAATTATCTATCTTAAGTTGTTATGCAAGTTTTGATGACGATCTCTTTGGATCTCTTGGTTGTCTTAAAATGCTTTCATTGTTCCATAACTTGCTACATATATCTAGTTGTATATATTATTTTGATACAACCTTGAGGCTCTTAGTGGTAATCATCTTTTTGGTAATGATGAAAATTACTAGTGAGTTATATCCTTGCATGCTTTTGAAATTGCATATCTTTTTGTTTGGATATATCTCTACATCTTCTCATAGATTGATCTTTGACTTGTGCATCTTTTGTTGTGATCTAGATCCCACTAGTAGTCCTAATATTTGCTAATATCTACTAGTAGTTCATATACAAGTAGTTCTTTTACATGTGGTTCTAGCCTTGTTCATCTTTTGATCAAGTGGTATTCTACTATATGATATGATTGTATCTTGTTTCATGCTCAAACTTGTTTCTTGAATTGCTTATTGACCATTTAGAGCTACTTGCTTGCATAACCTTACCTTGTTTATCTACTAGAATTACATATAGGGTTGTTCTAATGCATGTCTTTTTTTGCCTTATATAATATGCTTGGACAAGCCCCTAGTGTTGCTCTTCTACTCTCCTTTCTATCTTTTGATATATCCTTTTTCTAACATGTTTCACTTTATGATGCAGCCCTATTTTAGGGCTCCATCCTGTGCCATTTTGTATATAAGTTGCATCTAAACATGTTAGATTACAAGTATTTCCCCCAATTTGATTATCATTGCAAATACGCTTATGGATGTTCTTTGCGCTGTTTTTCAGGTACTTGGACCATAATGGATGGACGAGTGTGATGGAGGGACCCAAAGGAGGCCCCAAAGCTCCCCCAACCTACCTTAGTGGCCAAGGATCGTCTCCAAGCAAAAACATCCAAGAATTATGAAGTTTGAAGTCATGCTAGCACTAGAAGACCCCGGCACGGCCGTGGTGCCATGGAACGGCCGTGCTGGCAATTGAGCAGAATTACAAGTTGATCGACAAATTTTGGAAGTTCAAGCAAGTCAGTCACCACGGCCGTGTTGACCAGCACGGCCGTGCTACGAAGACCACACCACGACCGTGCTGACCAAAACGGCCGTGCTGGATGAAGATGGAACGGGCGTGCTGCCCAGAACGACCTCCTCCCAACTCCGCCACCACGGCCGTGCTACCCAGCACGGTAGTTCTACCTAGTACCCAACACGGCCGTGCTGCCCAGCACGGCCGTGCCACCAGCCTTCATTTTCACCCACCAACCTGTTAAATTAACACTTACCCAACACGGCCGTTCCCCTCCACCACGACTGTGCTCACTCCTACCCAACATGGCCGTGCTGGCCAGCACGGCCGTGCCACCACCCCAAAACCTATACAACTTTCACTGATTTTCCTATTATACCCCCACTTATCCCTAGCCCCTATATAAGCACTAGTTGCTTCTAGGGCTCAAGAGAGAGCACCCCTAGTCGACCCTAGCTGCTTCCTTGCCTCCATTACTCCAATGCACCTACTCCCTTGCATCTAACCCCATTTCCACCCACTTTCCACTCTTTTCCACCATAGAAACCTAGTTTCTCTAGGTTTCTATCCATCCATTCCACCATTTTCATGCACCCCTGCACCTTTGGAGGAGGGAGGTCGTCTACAGATGCTTGGAGGTGAAGAAGGAGTCCACTACATCGAGCTTCATGGCATTTTCCCTTCTTCTATCCCCTTCTTTTCCTAGTTTGATCATGTATAGCTAAGCCCCCTTGGGTGGGATGTTTGGGGCAAAAATGTGACTGTGATACCATGTTGGGGGAATATAATTTGTAATGAACATATTTCATTTCTATGATGATTGCCTTTGCTTATATCTCATTTCCCATTACTTGTGCATGTGGTTGTTGTTTAATTACATTAATTGCTTGCCTTGTGGTGTTTGAAGACATTTGTCTCTAGGGTGTTTTGGTTTCTATGTAGCTATCATAGGATTGGCTCCTAGGTCCTTAATTCGGATCCCTAGCTAGCCCCCTATCTTCCTACATAATCACCTTCTTCCTACATGAAACTGTGAGTTCTAAGTGACTAGTATAAGTGTGATTAGTGCAATTGCCTAGGATTTCCTAAAGGCTGAGGTGGCTAGTGGCATGAGGTCAAATACCCTCATCTCTACTCCCATCCTTACCCTTGGTCCTCAATTGACTAATACCACTTATCCTAGAGACCTAGACTTGGTACGTCCTATGAGAATTACACCTAGCCCTAGTTCTCCAATTAGTAGCTTAGGGTAAATTCTCATAGCACCCACCTTGTTGTTTGGTTTGGTAATCTAGAATGAGATATGTTAATTGCTTATTATGGTGACATCCCCCAACTAATGTCAAGGTCACATTCCCAAACAGCCCACCTCCTTCATCTAATTGCTTAAAACCCTAATTGCCTAGTTTGCTTGTTAATGCTAGTGTAGTTCATTTGCTTTAGTTAACTTAGTTAGTTGCCTAGTTTTGTTAGCTAAGTGGTAATTTAGGTTTTTGATCTTGATTAGTGGTTAACTTAGGTTCTCAATTGCTAGTTGCTTGCTTAGTCTAGTATAGTCTGTTCTTGCTCTTGTTTAGATAGCTTGTTAACTCAGATTGCTAATTTAGTCTTTTGATAACTTAGTTTCACATTGCTTTTCATACTTGCTCTCTTAGCGTAATTAACAACCAATCAACCTTAAAACCCTAAAAACCCTACTCTCCTCACTAGGAACGTAGCTCACGCCATCTAACTCTAGTGCCCCCTTTATCCTCGCGGATCGACCCCGTACTTGCCACCTCACCTATACTACGACACGACCCCGTGCGCTTGCGGGTGTAATGTCTTAGTAGAAGTAGGTAGTTAGTGTGGGACCATACAAATTTCGAAAGCAAAGATCCCATCTCATCCCGTGCCTCCCGACCTCGTGGGTTGCACTTGTTGCAAGCCTCTAGCGGGAGCGCACCAAGCTTTCTGGCGCCGTTGTCGGGGAATAGAGGTGCTCGGCCTAGTTAGATAGTGTAGCTTAGCCTTTCCTTTTGCCCTCACCATTGCTATTCTTTATTCTTTGTGTTACTCTTACATATTGGTTCGCTAACTTGGCTCCTTGTTGTTTGTTTATGATGTGCGCTGGTGACAGCTGCGCATGCGTAGTACGCGTTCGACTTGCACCGACTTGGTGGTTTATGACCCCGAGATTGGGAGGAGAAGACGTCAAGCTCGCCGCAACCTACACCGAGAGGCCGAGATGGCCGAGAACAACCCACCACCGGATGTTCCACCTCCACCACCGCACCGCCCACTTCATGAGTATTTCACGTCGGGGAACTACAATTCCCCCATAGCCACGCTGGTGGATCAGATGCCCGGTAAGCAGTTCTCCATTCCGCCAGCACTCTTGGGACTTTTGCCCACATACTACGGAATGGAGAACGAAAATCCTTATCACCATATAGACGCGTTCTTAGAAACGTGTTCGACCTTCCGCACGCCTGCTGCCACCGATGACTCGATCCGCAGAACACTCTTTCCTTTCTCCCTCAAGGAGAAAGCCAAGGAGTGGTACGTCTGGAGGCCAGAGCTCGTCACATGGAATGAAGTAAAGAATGAGTTTCTGAAGAAGTTCTTTCCGATAACCAAGTTATCCTACATGAGAAGGTGCATCACATCCTTCGCCCAAAAAGAGAACGAACCTTTCCATGAGGCATGGGAGAGGTTCCAGAAGTTGCTTCGTGACTGTCCTCACCATGAGGTCCCGCTTTGGCAGCTGGTTCAAGCCTTCTACACCGGGCTTGAGGAGCAGAGCCAAAACAATGTAGATTCTTCTTGCGGGGGCACGTTCATGGCCAAGCCGCCCGAGGACTCATGGCCACTATTTGAACATCTCGCCGAGAATTCTCGCCACCGAGCTTCCACTAAGGGGGGGCATTACGATTGGAACTACATTCCCCCGCCGTCCTTCGTGGCTCCCGCACGCAATACCACCAACCCCGATCTAATGAAAATGATGGCAGATATGATGCAAATGATGAAGAATCAAGTGGGTGGCTCTTCTAGCCAACCCACAAGGGCAGTTGATACCGTAGACGAGGAGGTAAATGCTCTATATTCCTTTGGTGGTCGCAACAACCAAGGCCCAATGTCCAACTCCTACACTCCCGAGTGGAGGAACCACCCGAACTTCTCTTGGAAACAACCGAACAAGGATGGGCAAGGACAGGGGCAGCAAAAGCCACGCTACAACTCAAAGTTTGAAGAGGAAGTACTCGGGAGACTGAGGAATCTATATGAGGTAAAGAGAGAAGTGTCTTCTCAAGGACAGAACATCAGCCGTCTTGATCAAAGGCTCGATCAAATTTCTATCTCACTTGCTCACCGTGAAGAGGGGAGACTACCATCTCAACCTATGACAAATCCTAACAGCGATGGTAGTTGTGTGACTGCCGCCCAAGCCACATACATCCCACCACGTAGCCAAGCAACCTCACTTCCACAATACCAAGGGCCACCGCACCCATATGCTCTGCCATCCCACCAACCCCCGCTAAACTACCAATACTCACCACCACCTCCACATACTTACCAACCTCCACCTCCACCACAACTAACTTACATACTCCAAAATCCTAATCCTCCCCAGCAAAGGCCACCACCACCTCCGTCCTCACAAGCTCCCCCTTCTTCACATGAGCAAGTGAGTATGGTCACTGTCATATGGAGTGAAGAGACTGCACAAGGTTGCGGAAAAAGGGAAAAGAAAGTGACTGAGGTTGGAAACAAAGTCCCAATGCTTGAGGGATCTAGCAAAGATAAAGAATACCTTGAAGAAAGTGCCACCCAAGTACCACCAGGGAATGATAAGTGCACCCGGATTGCTACTGCACCAGACGCAAATGTAGAAGCACTCTCATTGGTTCCACCCTTACGCGGGGATGCAGAAATTATCATAGAGATAGCAGCTTTTGAAGCCATGTCCTTATGGAAACCAAGATCTTTACATGATACTAGCGTCGCCATCACCCCTCCGCAAGTTCCAGCCACTACAGTGGCGATAGTTGATGAAAACAGGAAGCAACCCCGTGAAGGTTCGACTCTCCAAAAAGGGGGCAGAAATGTTATGAATCTCCTAGGAAACTTGAAGCGGGGAACAATAGGTGTTACATCACTCTTTTCATTGATGAAGGACATATGCATGGGAAAGAGAAAGTTAGTGATATTGCCGACCGAAGAGATTGTTGCCTCAAAATCTGTGAACTTCATATATGACAATGGCTTCCCAGAAAAGAGAGGCGATCCGGGAGTACCTCTGATTTCTTGCTTCATTGGCACACAACCCGTCCAGCACGCTCTCATTGACTTAGGTGCAGGAACAAGTCTCATGCCATGGAGCATGTACCTACGGCTTGGCCTAAATAAAATGAAACCAGTGGAGTGCACCATTATCTTGGGTGACGGAACCAAAAGGAAGCCCTTGGGAATCATGCAGAACACAATAGTGTCGATGGATGAAAGAGTGAACATTGCCTATGTGACCGATTTCCTGATAGTGGACACCGCACCTATTGATGGAGAAGAGTACCTCATATTGGGTAGACCTTTCCTATCTACTGCGGGAGCTAAAATCAACATCCGCAAGGGCACGCTGACGGTTACTTACAAGAGGAAAAAGTTCGACTTCTTCATGTTCACCAAAGAAGAGAGAGATGAGCTGGCCAATGAAGACTTCGGCGAGAGTTTGTGCTATCGTGACCCTCTGGAGCTGTAGAGATCGAGCCCATACTTCTATTCCATGTACACCCCTTGGGATGAAGCACATGTCGTAAGAGCGCTCGACAGGATCACCGTAGAAGAGAAGGAGGGCACCATGGGTATCAATACATGATGAAAAAGAGCAACAAGCCCGGCTGAAGGCTATAAATTTAGCGCTTGTGGAAGGCAACCCACGTGGTTTGAGATTCTCGAACCTTGTTTTTACCATACTTTCTTTTGGTTTCCAAGAAACACACACACACACACTATACTTGATAGTTTTTCTGTTTGTGAATCATTTTAGCACAGGCACAAGAAAGAAAAGATGAAGCTGAAGAGTTTAGCCGAGACAGAGGTCAAAGTGGAAGAAAAGATTGCAACTCAATGGAGGAGCTACAGGAAGAAAGCCAGAATGGCCGTGCTGCCCAGCACGGCCGTGGTGGCCCTGTCCTGCTCACCTAAAAGTTACTTTGACCACTCCAGCTCTCGCCAGTTGCCTTTCGCAACCCCACGCATTTTTACCCTACTAGTCTAAACTTCTATTTCATGATGAGGACATCATGAGTTAAAAGTTTGGGGTGGTAGGGCAGTAAGCCTTCTTTCACCGCATTTTTCTCTGTGTACCTTGTGCTGAATTTTTGCAAGATGATCAAACAGTTTGACTGACTTACCATACTCGATTACCTTGACCTTGTGTGCCTGCTTGCATTCACGCATTCATGTAGTTAACTTCTGCATTTTGAGTAATTTTTCAAAATTTTTGCTTCTTCATACCATGCATTGCATTCTCATGTAGTTTTTGATAATTTCTTTTGCTTGTTAAGTATGATTTTCTGCTTTATGTTTTTAAATTCCCTAAAGTAGGTTTAGATGCGATTTAGTGCGAATTGGCACCATTTTGGCCAATTTTTCCCAAATTTGAATATTCTTGCTCTGATGGGATGTTTTGACTTAATCTCCAATGTTTGAAACGAAAAGGTTTACTCTTGTGACAAATGCATGCTACATTCTTAGATCTTATTGATATATGGTCTTGTTTGTGACTTTTTACATGTGAACCACATCTCTTAAGTCAGTGAATGTGTTGGTTGAATCATGAATTGAGCAAGCGACAAATGCTTAAAGCCAATGGAATCACTTGGTAGAAATATGAATATTGTGTTAATTCTATCATGTGATGTGATATTACTTGGTGAAGTGTTGAATTAACTTTCATGCAGGGAATCGTATGTTGAAAACTACATTGATGACCCCTCTTTGATCCGACTTTTCTTCCACCATCTTCATACCCCTCCGCCTCATAAAAAGATGCCAAAGTGCACATATTAGCCGTGGCCACCTCCAAAAGTTTGGGGTGGCCACATCTTTACCTCCCCGCTTCACTCCATCCACCATATGTCCTATCTATACCAAGGGAAAAGAAAAAGAAAAAGAAAAGCAAAAATAAAATAAAAGGATGCTCCTGTTTAAGAGCATTCAAATAAAGAAAAAAAAAGGAGTGTGTAAAAGCACCCCAAATCTTACCGCAGCCCTTTCTTCTTCTTTTATGGCCATTGAGTTAGAAAACATCAAATCTAGCTCACTTTGCCCTTTCTACAGCCAAGTGGATCATCTAGTGTGGTTTGAAGCATAAGACCGAATGCATGAAAGTGAAACAACACTCCTAGTCACCTGTGATTAACACCAACATGAAACGGTTTACCCGGAATGACATAAAGGACATATAGACAACTTGTGTTTCTATGCTTTATATTTGAAGTTTGTATGCTCAGTGCTCAGTTCATGATTGGGTTGTGAAAGAAGGAGAGGAGAGATGTGAGACACATGCACTTAGTCATTTCCAAGACCATATATATTCAATAATCTTCTGCTGCTTTGCATTTGTCATTTGTTTTTGTTGAAAAGAACGGAAAAGAGAGATTAAGTTGGAGCATACTTGAGGACAAGTATGTTTTAAGTTTGGGGTGGTGATGCAGCCCTATTTTAGGGCTCCATCCTGTGCCATTTTGTATATAAGTTGCATCTAAACATGTTATATTACAAGTATTTTCCCCCAATTTGATTATCATTGCAAATACGCTTATGGATGTTCTTTGTGCTGTTTTTCAGGTACTTGGACCACAATGGATGGATGAGTGTGATGGAGGGACCCAAAGGAGGCCCCAAAGCTCCCCCAACCTACCTTAGTGGCCAAGGATCGTCTCCAAGCAAAAACATCCAAGAATTATGAAGTTTGAAGCCATGCTAGCACTAGAAGACCCCGGCATGGCCGTGGTGCCATGGAACGGCCGTACTGGCAATTGAGCAGAATTACAGGTTTATCGACAAATTTTGGAAGTTCAAGCAAGTCAGTCACCACTGCCGTGTTGACCAACACGGCCGTGCTACGAAGACCACACCACGGCCGTGCTGACCAAAACGGTCGTGCTGGATGAAGATGGAACGGGCGTGCTGCCCAGAACGACCTCCTCCCAACTCCGCCACCACGGCCGTGCTACCCAGCACGGTCGTTCTACCTAGTACCCAACACGGCCGTGCTGCCCAGCACGGACGTGCCACCAACCTTCATTTTCACCCACCAACCTGTTAAATTAACACTTACCCAATACGGCCGTTCCCCTCCACCACGACCGTGCTCACTCCTACCCAACACGGCCGTGCCACCACCCCAAAACCTATACAACTTTCACTGATTTTCCTATTATACCCCCACTTAGCCCTAGCCCCTATATAAGCACTAGTTTCTTCTAGGGCTCAAGAGAGAGCACCCCTAGTCGACCCTAGCTGCTTCCTTGCCTCCATTACTCCAATCCACCTACTCCCTGCATCTAACCCCATTTCCACCCACTTTCCACTCTTTTCCACCATAGAAACCTAGTTTCTCTAGGTTTCTATCCATCCATTCCACCATTTTCATGCACCCCTACACCTTTGGAGGAGGGAGGTCGTCTGCAGCTTCTTGGAGGTGAAGAAGGAGGCCACTACATCGAGCTTCATGGCGTTTTCCCTTCTTCTATCCCCTTCTTTTCCTAGTTTGATCATGTATAGCTAAGCCCCCTTGGGTGGGCTGTTTGGGGCAAAAATGTGACTGTGATACCATGTTGGGGGAATATAATTTGTAATGAACATATTTCATTTCTATGATGATTGCCTTTGCTTATATCTCATTTCCCATTACTTGTGCATGTGGTTGTTGTTTAATTACATTAATTGCTTGCCTTGTGGTGTTTGAAGACATTTGTCTCTAGGGTGTTTTGGTTTCTATGTAGCTATCATAGGATTGGCTCCTAGGTCCTTAATTCGGATCCCTAGCTAGCCCCCTATCTTCCTACATAATCACCTTCTTCCTACATGCAAATGTGAGTTCTAAGTGACTAGTATAAGTGTGATTAGTGCAATTGCCTAGGATTTCCTAAAGGCTGAGGTGGCTAGTGGCATGAGGTCAAATACCCTCATCTCTACTCCCATCCTTACCCTTGGTCCTCAATTGACTAATACCACTTATCCTAGAGACCTAGACTTGGTACGTCCTATGAGAATTACACCTAGCCCTAGTTCTCCAATTAGTAGCTTAGGGTAAATTCTCATAGCACCCACCTTGTTGTTTGGTTTGGTAATCTAGAATGAGATATGTTAATTGCTTATTATGGTGACATCCCCCAACTAATGTCAAGGTCACATTCCCAAATGGCCCACCTCCTTCATCTAATTGCTTAAAACCCTAATTGTCTAGTTTGCTTGTTAATGCTAGAGTAGTTCATTTGGTTTAGTTAACTTAGTTAGTTGCCTAGTTTTGTTAGCTAAGTGGTAATTTAGGTTTTTGATCTTGATTAGTGGTTAACTTAGGTTCTCAATTGCTAGTTGCTTGCTTAGTCTAGTATAGTATGTTCTTGCTCTTGTTTAGATAGCTTATTAACTCATATTGCTAATTTAGTCTTTTGATAACTTAGTTTCACATTGCTTTTCATACTTGCTCTCTTAGCGTAATTAACAACCAATCAACCTTAAAACCCTAAAAACCCTACTCTCCGTACTAGGAACGTAGCTCACGCCATCTAACTCTAGTGCCCCCTTTATCCTCACGGATCGACCCCGTACTTGCCACCTCACCTATACTACGACACGACCCCGTGCGCTTGCGGGTGTAATGTCTTAGTAGAAGTAGGTAGTTAGTGTGGGACCATACAAATTTTGAAAGCAAAGATCCCATCTCATCTTGTGCCTCCCGACCTCGTGGGTTGCACTTGTTGCAAGCCTCTAGCGGGAGCGCACCACTTTACCTCTTCAAACCCGCACTTTTTGAAATGACAAAGGGGGAGAAGGCATGTGTTATGTTAGACAGGGATAAGGCATGTGTGAGGAGAAAGCATGCCTTATTTTAAGGGGAGAAGACATATATGTGAACATATATGAGTAGAAGGCATAGTTTCTATAAATGTTATGAAAGCTAACCATGCACGAGAAATAACATCAATTGAGGTAGAGTATGAGAACTCCTTGAGCATCAATTGAGGGGGATCATATGAACTCAATTCAATTGAAACTCTAGATTTCTCCAAAGGTATGATTTTACTTAAAAGCTTTCAATACATTTATGGAATAGTTTGTCATCTTAAAAAGGGGGGAGAATGTTGGCTCAAGGTCCAAATTAACTAAACCATTGTTTTGATGATGACTGACCATTCCACTTATTTGTGTCTAATGCTTCTACTTGAGTGATTTTAGATTAGGTATAGAAACACTCCAAATGCCCTAACTTGCGCATCCTAACTTGGAGAAAAGACAAGTCAAAATCAATGAATGTGCACTTTTGTGGAATATGATGTAAATCCATTAGAAACATGTTGTAAATCAATGATTTATGACTTGTAATTAATCTTAGAAAAAACTAGGAGCACTAATTGAATACTTAATCACTTTAATGACATTTTCCAAAATTCATTACATGTTGTTTTTGGATCGAGCTACAAGCTTGACCGATTCCTTGATGGATTTTGAAAATGTCCAGGTCCAGTCGAGTTACAAACTCGACCGATCCATTTGTTCGAGTTACAAGTTTGAGCAATGGCACTGTACTAAAAGTGCAGAAAAAGTGTTTCTAGTCGTTAGAGTGTTGCAAAACTCAAACAAATATTCGTTGGACCACTCCAAAGGGCTACTATTTGTCCTTAAGTGTTTCTATTGGCTAGTAGGCATCCCCAACTATAAATAGGACCCCTTGGGCTTCATCCCATGGTTATCTAAGCACTATGAAGGTCCTATATTATAGTTGAGTGCATCCTACAACCTCCTCTCTCTCTCTCTAAGCTTAATCACTTCTTACATCCATTAGAGTGGGTAGGATATTTGTAAGAGAGTGGTCCTACATGTATATCTTGTGAGACTCTCACTTCCTCCACCTTCCAATCTCTCATTTCAACCATGAAGATGAAGATTGTCTCTCTTGGGTAAGAGAGGTGAAGAAGAAGAAGAAGGAAAGGATGAAGACTTGGAGCAAGAGTGGGTAAGCCCTTGGTGAAGGCAGAAGACTCCTTGCTCAAGTGGGTAAATCCTTGGTGAAAGCTTCTCCTTGCTAGAGGTGAAGTCAAAGGCAGAAGATCCAAGAAGAGTGGGTAATTCCTTGAAGGACAAAGACTTGGTGCAGGAGTGCGTAAGTCCTTTGTGAAGGTAGAAGACTCCTTGCACAAGTAGGTAAGTCCTTGGTAAGGTTGAAGAGTTTATGTATTGGATAGGTAAGTCCATTGGTAGGTTGTTGGCTCCCTTCCCCTTAAAGGGAAAGTTGGGTATCCTTGACCTAGAAAAGGTAGGTCATATGTCGTAACTCTTATAAGTGAATATAAGGAGTAAGACATGGTTAAGAAATCCTAGAGGTTGACCTGTCTAGATAGTGGACTGACAATCTCCTATTGGATATTGGAACCACTCTACAAAGCTTGTGTTCTTGTGCTTGTTTCAATCTCTCTCATCCTTGCTATGTATGTTTACTTGCACTCAAATTCCTAATTAGCAAACTTATGTTGTAATATATCTTGAAGGTCTAATGGAATTTGTTTAAGTGCATTTTATCTCTATTCATCTCACCCTCTGGAGCATATCGCCCATCCAGATCCAACAGTATTCGTAGGGAGTAGTAGCTCAAACAAGTAATTATCTAGACAAAAGCATTCAACAATCATACATACAAGTAAGTCAATAACATAGTAGGGTCAACAGATTTAGCATACCTTGTGAGTAGAGTACATAATTGACCATTAATTAGAAATCCATAAGTAGTAACTTTGACTAGATCTTGGCAATTGAGTTCACAAAGTGATCCATGCATCAATTTCATTAACACAACAGTTTATCTGAGTTGTAGATCCCCCATCATGCGGCTTGTGACTCTTGCATCAGCCAACAGGAGTGCTTGAAAGGGAGAAATATATAGAGAGAGGGGCATGTATCTCGTTGGTAGCGTTTGGTTGGTTGGGTCTTCATGCTCACACATGTGGCCCGCTAGGCCAAGGTCCACCAATCTTGAATGGCTTCAATGCTAGCAATGTATAGGTGGGGATGATCAGGCCATGCTAGCCCGGTGAATCTTGATCTAACAACAATTGTGTCATCCAGTGATCCTGTGGGGTCAAGACCCGACATCGCCCTCATGTGGAGGTTCCTAGGGTAGCAGCTCCCAGAGCTCGAACAAGGCCAGGAAAGACAGTATGGGGCACTGAGAAAAGCCATTGGTTGTGACCTTGGGCCCCGTCTGAAGGTGTCTGGGCACCTGGACTGTTCTGGACTGAAGTGAGGGAAGAAGGCCCAATTACGGTCCAAGTGGTGGTGTCGCTCTTCTGGAGGAAGAAGGGGGAGAAAGGATGCTGGAAGATGAAAAAACAATAATAATGAGAGGGAAAGAAAGAGGAAAAGCAAGGAAGGGATAGGTTTCATCAACTTGCCAAGGAAAAGCGAGAACAAGGGTGATTGGTGGAGAGAAAAGTGAGGTTTGGTGGCTCCAGATCCATGAGAACTGACCTAGGTATGGAGGTGGAAGAGGACCTCCTAGCTATTGGATCATTTGTGGCAATCCAAGGGACATGATCCAAGGGCCATATTTGATCAGAAAAAAAACCCAAACATATGGCTTGATGACTTGGCAAAGTAAGGGGGCGCCTCCACTAATTGGGTCGTGTGTCCTATTTGGGCCCAATTAGGGTCAAAAGTGAGCTAAATTTGTGGTACAACGTATTGAAATTTGCAAATTTCAAAAGGCTATATCTTGGGATACGATAATCCGATTGAGGTGATTTTTCCATCATTAGATTCATAATTGAATCCTATATATTGTGGGATACAATTAATATCAAGGAGAGTTCATTGAATGGGTTTCAATTTTGATTACAAGTTGATGACACATAATAAGCATGGCATTTAGTTCAAAACTCAAATTAAAGTCATATATAAGCACAAAGTGATATTTAATCAAATCCAACTCTTCAACTGAGCATAAAGCGGCTCAAAGTCATCAAATTGAGGGTAAGGAAGATATAGACTACAATAGAGAATCTAATGATTCAATATGTACATAAACTGAATGAGAGAAAATCTCAAGCTATCACAAGTACAATAATTCTATGGGAGGAATTCTCCAAACCCCTCCACCTGCCACCACATGTGAAACAATAAGAACAACCAGAAATGGGAAACTGTAGGGAAATATCCTAATGGTGAGGAGGCATGCCCAATGACAATTGAGGAGGAAACTGTAGGGAAATATGGCTACGAGATAGGCAGCGGAAACACAATTTTTATCTACCATATTCCCATGACCAACGGATCACGTCAATTACTATAAGTCGGGAAGGATGGTTTATGAGGATATACCTGGTCCTGGAGCAAGTCCGGCAATAATCCGCGTCATTGTAGATGCACAAATCTGAATCCTAATTGCACTGGGACTATTTGATTACTCCTCGAAAGACACCAAACTCGAGCATCCTCTTCTGCAGCAACTTCTCTCATCACGGACTGCTGGTTGACGATGTCCTCTTTAGCGACAGACAACGGCCTCCCGCCTCTAGAGAAGTCCACACAAGATTACCTAGATGTCATCCTGTTGGACTAGACAGAAGGAGTTGTCCCTCCCACTGGCATACTAGTCACCAGCCTACTCTCCCACAATAATGAACTCAGTTGTTTCTCTCCCTTCGACTATCCCTCCCTAGTCAGGTTGGACTTGCCCTGGCTCTCGTGGTTACCACAACCAGAGAGGACAACATTTGTTAGAGCAACTAATTCTCAATTGCTTGTGTTGTGTTCTGGGAAGGCCCCAGTACCCTCTGTTTATAGGCGGGGTTTGGAACCAGGTTCCCAGTCAATGTAGGAGTGGAAGGGACCATAAGATCTCAAATTTGCATAACAATTTTGGAAATTTTGCAACCTACGACAGCCCAAACAGTCGTATGGCACAGACCAAATAGCCGTTTGGTTGTTTCCCAGTTGTACATGAAATTGGCAATTCGTTTCTAATTAATATACCATATTAATTTCCTTACACAACAAGTAATGTGCAACTCAAACAAATTAGGAATTTTCTAGAACCTTCCCTCGACCAACCTAGGCCATCTCACCCTTACAAGATGGTCATCTCGATCACCTAGACGGTCGTCTGGTGACTCGAGTCAAGCTGGTCAGTTTGGTCAATTCACTTCCATAGCCAATTTCAACTCAAAATAGGCCTGACTTCCCATACGCATATCTCAACACTTGAGACAGCTGTTTGGCACTCCAGACAGTCATCTCAACATTTGAGATGGACATTTGGCAGTGTTGTCCTCCTATTTGTTGCATGAATCAAATACCTAAACACTTTAGTACTTGATTCAATTATCATTCAATATCTGAACTCCTCTTCTAGGTCAAGACCTACATGTGTGACTGTATAGGTCCCATATTACATTGGCAGTGAATGTCCATAATACTTATGACATAACAAGCAATGAGCGGTGCCTAGTAGTACATCAATTCTATCTAAGTAAATGGAAAGTTGGAGAACAACTTCAACCTACAATCTGTGTATGGTGTTGCAGTGTTTGTATAGTTCCTTTGCCACTGATGTTCAGATTGAACTCGAGGCATGGAGCAGTCACCATCTTCAACATTCAATCTTGTTCCTTGAACCAAGAGTAGATTGTCTGAGATATATGTAAGCTCAATATCACATATTGACTCACATGTGCATGGCCATGAATTTCTCAGTCTCGCTATTCAAGAGGCTTGAAACATCAAACTCCAGTAGGAGTGACAAATCCCATATCTATCATTCACACTCTATGCCCATGTGTCAAAGCCACCTAATAATCCCTTTATAACAACTCATGTTTCAGGACTGTGTTTGATGATGTCAAAGCATACCCAAATAAATGTGATGAGTGCAATGATTTCAGGTCTAAGAACCACAACCACCACCATCACTGTGAGACCTGACTACGACTTCCATGAAGATGGCTTCCATGTGTCAGTCTCATGGTGGGTCTATCTGATACACTATTCTCTAACACATATCTATGTGCTTGGTTTGATATCGCCATATCATTACTAATGAGATTTAGTCATCAACCAACTCACACTCTGATCTTATGTATTATTGTTGTCTATCAACCTTCCATAATAATAATAGATCAGGGACATAATAAGAATATGTATATGTATTCTTAACATTCTTGTGATCTCATCCACAATGCTAGTAACTTGAATACATACATCATTGAGTAATATGATTCTCTAGACATTTATAACGTTACATCACTATCTCATAATTGAATTAAACTGAACAAATTGTAAGCTTGTCTTTTATTAATAATCAGATCCTTTTACATGATGTGCCATTACAATCGTCATATGATTGGCTCTCTGGGCATACATAACCAGCAGAATCCCACTTGCATTTAGAGCCAATTACCCACAAATCTTATTCTGGGTGACCTAACATGACCGTCATGCTTCTACTACAAAAGTGTCTTTTGTCATGGGATCAACAACAATGTTCTTAGTTGGTACTTTGCAAATCTTTACATCTCCTTGTTTTATGATCTCTCGTATGAGATGGAACTACCTTTGTATATGCTTTGAGCGCTAATGTGATATGGGTTCCTTAGCTTGTGCAATAGCTCCATTATTGTCATAATATAGCTCATTTGTGTCGTTGATGCTTGGAATGACCCCAAGTTCTATGATGAACTTCTTAATCCATATAGCCTCATTTGTTGCACTCGATGCAACAATATACTCAATCTCTATTGTGAAATCAAAAATTGTTTCTTGGTTGGAACTCTTCTAGCTTACAACACTATTGTTGAGGTAGAACATGAATCCTGATTGCAACTTGTAATCATCTTGATCAGTCTGGAAGCTTGCATCGGTGTAACCCTTTACCACCAACTCTTCCTCTTTTTTGTAGACCAAGAATTGATCCTTAGTCCTTCTCAAGTACTTGAGGATGTTCTTCATGGTTGTCCAATGAGCATCACCTGGATCTGACCGATATCTGCTCGTCATGCTCAAGGCATATGAGATGTATGGATGGGTGCACAACATTGTGTACATGATTGATCCAATTGATGAGGCATATGGAACCTCACTCATGTGTTCCCTTTCTTCATAAGAACTGGGACATTGACTCTTAGAGATGGTCACTCCATGCAATGCTGGTAGGTTTCCTCTCTTTGAGTTCTCCATGCTAAACTGCTTCAATACTTTGTCAATGTATGTACTCTGACTTAGTCTGAGAAGCCTTCTAAATCTATATCTATATATCTTTATCCCCAATATGTAGGATGCTTCTCCTAAGTCTTTCTTAGAGAACATATTTTCAAGGCATGTCTTTACCTTTTGTAAAGTAGGAATGCCATTCCCCATCAATAGTATGTCACCTACATATAATATGAGGAATGTCACTATGCTCCCACTAACCTTCTTGTACACTCAAGGTTTGTCTTCATTTTGAATAAAGCCAAACCCTTTGATTGTCTCATCAAAATAAAGATTCCAGTCCTGAGATGCTTGCTTCAATACATAGATTGACCTTTGTAACTTATAGACTTTATTTGTAAACTTTAAATCTATAAACCCCTCATATTGTATCATATACACATCCTCAACAAGATTCTTGTTAAGGAATGTAGTTTTAACATCCATTTGCCAACTCTTATAGTCATGATAAGCAGCAATAGCAAGCATGATCCTGATAGACTTAACCATGGCCACTGGAGAAAAAGTTTTGTCATAGTCAACACCTTGAACTTGTCTAAAACCCTTTGTAACCAATATGCCCTTATAGGTTTGTACCTTACCATCCATGTCAGTCTTCTTCTTAAAAACCCAATTGCACCCTGTGGGTTTTACCCCTTCAGGTAGACCCACCAAAGTCCATACTTTGTTGGTATACATGGATTCCATCTAAGATCTCATGGCCTCAAGCCATTTCTCAGACTTTGGTCCCTCAATAGCATCTTTATAGGTAATTGGCTCATCATTTATGACCAATTTACTGCCTTTCTGAGTAACAAGATATCCAAATGTCTCAAGATCAAGATGTGTCCTACGAGATCTACGAGGTTCTTGTATTACTCAAGGAATTTCAGGTTCCACAACACCTTGTAAATCTCTTGGTTCCTCTTGTACATCTAACAGTTCAATGTTTCCTTGTTGGTCCCAAACCTCTTCGAGTTCCACTTGTCTCCCACTAATTCCCTTGGAAATAAATTCCTTCTCTAGGAATGCAATATCTTTGGCAACAAACACTTTGTTGTCAGATGGATTATACAAGTAATATCCCACAATTTCCTTGGGATATCCAACAAAATAATATTTATCAGATCTTGGGACAAGCTTTTCAAGAAACATTTTCTTGACATAAGCTTCGCAATCCCAAATCCTCATAAAAGACATTTTGGGACGCCTCTCGATCCATATCTCATATGGTGTCTTTTGAACCGACTTAGATAGTACTCAGTTTAGTGTAAACATAGTAGTTTGTAGAGCATACCCTCATAAGGTAGTTCGAAGCTCGGCTAAACCCATCATCGATATCACCATATCCAGTAATATGTGATTCCTTCTTTCTAATACACCATTATGTTGAGGTGTACCAGGTGCATTCCACTAGGATAGAATCCCATGGGCTCTAAGAAGGTCCTCAAACTCTTGGTTTAAGTATTACCCACCTTGATCAGAATGAAGTGCCTTAATAATTTTACTAATTTTGGTTATGTAGTTCATTCATAAACTCCTTGAACTTTTCAAGAGCTTTGGACTTATGTTTCATTAAATAAACAAAGTCATACCTACTGAAGTCATCAATGAGCGTGATGAAGTATTGATACCCTCATCTAGTAGTTGTTCTAAAAGGTCCACACACATAAGTATGTATGAGTCCTAATAGATCACTAGCCCTCTAATTGTTACTAGTGAAAGGGGTCTTAGCCATCTTGCCCAACAAACAAAATTTGCATGTCTCTATTGATTCGAAATCAAAAGAGTCCAGATAACCATCCTTATGGAGTCTAGATATGTGATTCTCATTTGTGTGCCCTAGATGACAATGCCAAAGGTATGTTTTGTTTGAGTTGTTGAGTTTTAGTCTTTTGGTATTAATGTTATATACATTTGTCTTTATATCTAACAAGTAGAGACCATAAGACATTGGGGCACTGCCATAAAAGATCCCAACTTTTAAAATAGAACATCGACCATTTTAGTATGGAATTCAAATGTATCTTTGTCCAAACAAGATACAAAAATGATGTTTCTATTTATAGAAGCTACATAATAGTAGTGCTTTAACTCTATTACAAGCCCCTGGGTAGAGATATACTACAGGTTCCGGCTATGTTGGCCGCAACTCTTGTACCATTAGTAACTTACAGTTCCACCTCACCTTTTCCCAAAGGCCTACTTCCTTTCAAATCTTGCATATGAGAACATATGTGAGATCCACATTTGGTATCTAGTACCCATGATTATGAAGTAGATATATTTATCTTAATAAACATATATACCTAAAGTGAAGATCACCATCCCCATCTTCTACTTCCTGAAATCCTTCAAGTACAAAGGATGAGTTCCTCTTATCCTTTTCTTTCTCCTTATCTTGAGTGTTGAAGACTTGGATTTGGGCTCGACCACAGAACTCTTCTAGGCCTTGCTTTCATCCTTGAACTCATCCCCACTAATCACCATCACAGGTTTGTCCTTCTTCAATTTTGCTTCAACATGAATTGACATGGCAAGCAAGTCAGACATCTATCCTACCATATTATTCACATGGTAACATGCTATAAAGTGGTTATATGATTAAGACATAGTCCTTAGAATCATATCATTGTCCAACTCTTGACTCAAGGTGAATCTTGATTCTTTAAGATGATACACATGTTCAATCATATTGAGCACATGTTCTTCTACTGAGGTTCCCTTTGTCAGCTTTGACTCAAGCAGCATCTTTAAGATAGCATCCCTTTCTTTCTTGTCAAGACCAAGTGTTGCCTTCTTAAGATGTGTAATCATCTCAAAACACTCATGTTCTCACATTGCTCATACAATTCATAGTTCATGTAACTAAGCATAAGGTACTTTATCTCCAAGGCATCATTGTCATGCTTCTAGTAAGCATCTACATGTGCCCTAGGTGCATCAGGAGGAGGTATTTCTGGCACTGGTTTTTCAAGGAAGTAGAGCTTACTGTTCATTGATAACCCTTCTCAAAGTCCAAAACCAATCGTGGAAATTTCTCCTATCAAGTTTTTCATTCTTCAGGACCAATCACAAATTGGATTTGTTCGTCATTTGATTCTACAAGAGAAAATTTGCATTTGTCATAAACCATTTTTTATTTGATTTTATTTGAAAATTTTGATGATATTAATTAGGCCTTTAATTACTATTGCTCCCATTATTTTATTCAAATTGATAGCCCACAATTTCAATTTGGAGTATTACAACGTATAATATTCTAGTCGGCCAAGATCCATATTTCATCAAGTCATGAGTTGGCTTTTTCTAATCACCCGCAATCTGACAATTGAGGTAGGCCATCATGCCAATTGCATCATATAAAACTCTTAGATAGATGATATGCATAACTCTTTTCCATAATCATATGCATGCCTCTAGGCTTGGGCTCTCCAAGTCACAAGTTCAGCCTGACCCAATAGCCAATACGATAGATATATACCATGCTTTGTGCAAATCTACATATCTACCATCACACTTCCACGAGATAGGTGACACACTATGCTTTGTGAAAATCTACACTTAGTCTATCAAGCTTTTCATGTGTATTGCTAATGGAAGGCATCTAAGACTTAATATTTAGGTGAGGGAGTTTGTATAAATATATATACTTTATCCAATCACCACATATATAGTACATATCATATACATGCTATATCTCACAACAAAAACATGCAATAAATGAAAGCGATGGTTATGTCCAACTTAATCTAATTCCTTGGAGCCACAAGGAATTATGTCATCTAGGTCTACATAACATGCATACACCTGTTGTTGATGAAGATCCATGCTTGCCAATCTGGGTTGACCGGTTAAACCCTTGAACCGATCGGCTCGCCTCCTGACTGGTTGTTAGGTCGTGTCACTAGTCCTCTGGTCCATATGTCCACCATCATCTGGATCCTCTAGCTAATCGGTTGGGTCCACCAGGCGATTGGTCCAGCTTGTCCACCATGTCCTCCAAGGTCCTTCAGTCGGTCATCTCATCTCTGAGACTTCTTCATCTTCGTCATAATAGAAAGTAAAATATCCTACTTTTACATGATTATTTGGAAAACTTGAGTTACATTTGAGGGGAGCAAGGGTGGGAAAGAATTAACTTTACATGGGGAAGAAAAGATAGAGGCTCATTAAGCAGACCGAGATAAGAGGATCAACCAACCATAAAACCATGCACATAATATGGGGTTATTGGACATAACCATGCTACACATCCACCATCAAATTCACTTTTAGGGTGACACTTGTAAATTGCATATATATAGTCAGGCTAGTGTACACTCGAGTGTACCGGAGGCACCGTACACCTCAGTCATTTTTAAAGATGCAATAACTTTTTGAAAAATATAAATTGTTGATCTTCTTAAATATCTTAAGAACATACCATATAATAAATTTTAGCTCATTTGGACACTTATAGGTCGTGCATCTAAAGGATGCAAAAATTAGGCATTTCAAATTATTTTTGTGCACCAATTTTTTTGCCCTTGGATGAGTGACTTACACTCATCCAAATGAGCTCAAATTTTGTATGTGTCCTAATATTATTGTAGCCATTAAGATCAATGGATTAGATTTTAGAAAAACATGGTCTAGATAGGCAAATACCATTGGGGTGTATAGCGTAATCTGTACACTCGAGTGTATTCTAGCCTCACTCTCTCTCTCTCTCTCTCTCTCTCTCTCTCTATATATATATATATATATATATATATATATATATATATATATATATATATATATATATATATATATATATATATATATATATATGGGCGTTTATTCATTGCCCGTGCGGGTAGCCTGGATTTTTGCTACCCGGCATCCAAAAAAGTAACTCTCCTGACCAAAAAAGTAACTCTGTTGTCAAAAAAGTAACTATGGTGATCAGAAAGTAACTACACGAATAAAAGAGTAACTCTGTCCAAAATATACAGCATATATATATAAAGACGGGTTTTTTTATTTTGGAGGGGCAAATGATATTATTTTTGGCTAAATTTTTTTGGAGAGCTAGAAAAAATAGTCCTCTACAATTGTGAATTTTTTTTTGAAAAAAAAGTGGTCGGAAGGGTGGGAGGATAGCTACCCGTGCGGGCAATAAAGATGGGCCCTATGTATATATGTGTGTATATATATGTATATATGTATATATATGTAAATATATATATATATATATATATGTATATATATATATATATTTATATATATATAAGTTTGGTATTATCGTGGTGTTTGAATTTGACAAGATATTATTCGCATCGCATGCAATAATAGAACGACAAAACCAAAATTTGATCATATCACTTATCCCATAATATAGTAAATTGTCATTGGCTCTGATACCACTATAGGGAAATATGGCTATGAGATAGGTAGCAGAAACAAAAAAAAATTATCTACCATATTCCCATGACCAATGGATCACGTCAATTACTATAAGTTAGGAAGGATGGTTTATGAGGATATACTTTGTCCTGGAGCAAGTCCAGTGACAATCCTCATCATTATAGATGCGTAAGTCTGAATCCTAGTTGTACTAGGACTCGTCTGACTGCACCTCTGAGGACACCAGACTCGAGCGTCGTCTTCTGTAGTAGCTCCTCTCATCACGGACTGCTAGTTGATGATGTCCTCCTTAGCGGCAAACAATAGCCTCCCTCCTCTAGAGAAGTTCACACGGACCGCCTAGAACTCTTGTTGTCCTACTAGACCAGACAGGAAGGAGTTGTCCCTCCCGTTGGTGTACTAGTCACTAGCCTTCTCTTCCACAACAATGAACTCACTTGTTTCTCTCCCTTTGGCTATCCCTCCCTAGTCAGGTAGGACTTACCCGGGATCTCATGGTTAAACAACTAGAGAGGACAATGTTTGTCAAAGCAACTGATTCTCGGTTGTCTATGTTGTGTTCTGGGAAACCCCCAATACCCTTCTATTTATAGATGGGGTTTGGGTCCAGGTTCCCCGTCGATGCAGGAGTGGAAGGGACCGAAAGATCTCAAATTTTCGCAACAATTCTGGAAATTTTGCAACCTGCAACTACCCAGACGGTCATTTGGCTACCCAAATGGTCGTCTGGTATAACCCAAATGGCTATTTGGTTGTTTCCCAGTTGTACATGAAATTGACAATCTATTTCCAATTATTATCCAATTAATTTTCCTTGCACAACAAGTAGCATGCAACTCAAACAAATTAGGAAATTTCTAGAACCTTCCCTCAGCCAACATGGGCCATCTCACCCATGTGAGACGGGTGTCTCGGTCACCCAGAAGGTTGTCTGGTGACCTGAGTCGAGCTGATCAGTTTGGTCAGTTCACTTCCTTAGCCAATTTCAACTCAAAATAGACATGACTCCCCAGACGCCCATCTCAACACTTGAGATGGCCGTTTGGCACTCCATAAGTCACTACATCCATCACGTGTTGTTCATGTACTTTGACATCATCCATCGTGATCATGAATAAGGGTTTTTGTAAAGGTGCTTCTCGTGTGCACTGTGACACATGGGGATAGAGTGTGAGTGATTTAAATGGGATTTGTCCCTCCTACAGGAGAATGATATGTAGGGCCTCTCGATAAGTGAGATTAAGAAATGTATGGCTATGCTCATGTGACTCAATATGTGATATGTGAGCACATGTACATCTCATACGGTCTGCTCTAGTTCAAGGAAAATGGATTGAACGTTGAGAGGATGATGATTCCATGCCTCGAGTTCAATCTGGATATCAAGGACAAAGGAACTATATGATCACAGATCATAGGTTGAAGTTGTTCTCCAACTCTCTGAATTACTTGAGTAGAAATGATATGTTTCTAGACACTTCTCTTTGCTTATGATGTCGTAATTGGTTATGAACATTCACTAGCAATGTAATTATGGACCTATAGGGTCACACACATAGGATACACTTGGATTAAAGAAGTAAATTCATGAATAATGTTTAATTTGATCACTAAAGGTGTTTAGATATTCAATGAAACAACTAAGGTTCAAAATTGACTAATTGGACTCTGAACCGGCCGATTCAAATGTTGAACCAATCAGTTGGAGTTTTAGGTCAATAGTCATCATTGGTTGATCAATGGCTGGAACAGATTGTGAAATGACTGATTCACAACGTGAACCAAATGGTTCACAGGTCCTGACCAAATTGTTCAATGGTCAACTCGATTGGATTAAGGATTGATGCTAAAGTCATGTTTTACATTAATCGTAAATTGAGTACTGTTGTGATTTAGAATAGGAAACTGTATGAACTGACCGGCTCGTGAAACGAATTGACCGGCTCACATAAACTGACTGGTTTGTGCATGAACTGACCAGTTGGGTGTGTGAACCGATCACTTCGTAGCATGAAGTTTCTAGAAAAATTTGTCAATCCAACCCTTTTGACTCCCGCATAGATTGGGACTTGACCCTGGTCCCTCTTATAAATAGAGGGGTACTGGGGGCTTCTCAGAAACAATGGTTTCTCTTACAATTATTGTCCTATCTCGTTGTGGTAACCAATAGAGAGCTCGAGAAAGTCTTACTTGATAAAGGGAGGGACAGCAAGGGAGAGACAATTGTGGGAGAGCATATGACTCTAGCATGTTGATGTTCGGGGGCAACTTTTTCTTGTTGGTTGTGGTATCACAACGTGGAGTTCCCGGTGGTCCGCATGGACTTCTCTAGAGGTGGGAGGCTTCTTCTTCTAGGAGAACTCCATCAACTGCCATATGTGATGGCCAAACTAGGAGGTTGTTGCTGACAATTATTTGAGTGTTGTTGAAGAAGGAGCATGTTGCTGCCTGAAGAAAAAGGTCGTTGACAAGAAGCATGGTACTACATCAAGAGTTGTTGTTGGACTTGATCCAGGACCAAGTATAACTCTTGTTACTTTTTTATCATGGATCCATTTATTTCCATAATCCACACTTCTAGTGGCTACAAAGAAAATGGTGAGTGGACCAAAGTGTCCGTCCCTATAATAGATCTCATAACATATTTCACATAGATAGTATATATGTAAAAGCAGTAACAATAAGACAACAAGATACTAAAACTAGAGATAAGAGATATGTACCCACTTCTAGATTCAAGTATACCCATTTGTATTACATTTCATATCTTAGAGTCTTGAGTTTCGATAAATAAAAACTATTAATGCTAAATTATTAAGTACGCTATGAAAAGGAAAGTAAACAATTTAACAATACTGTAAAATTCGCTTGGCTAGAAACATCATATAAGCAAGAAGATGAAACAAGGCGAGAACAACTAATGACATTATTTTATCCAAAGCATATTTTAGGTGTATTTCCATTATATTCCACAACATATCATAGCCATTGAACAGCTTCCCATTGGAAGGGTCCGTAAGGGTGCTCAAGATTAGCTACCCTTTTATCGACATGCTCTGCCTTATCTTGACATCTCAAGTAAGACACCCAACCTTGTGCCCTTACCCCGAGAATACAAGCCAGTACACTAGGTTTGTATAATGGACAAGTTCAATTATGTTCAAGGTTTGTTCAACATATTTCAAGCAGAACAAACATACTAATCATAGGGAACAAGTAGCTCAAACAAGTAATTAACTAGCCAAGCATTCATACGAGCATACATACAAACAAGCCAATACCATAGTAGGGTCAAGAGAGTAAGCGTACCTTGGTAGTTATGATCAATTATGATTCTTGAGTAAGATACCTAGACATCATCCACACCAAGGGGACCTCACAAAGAAAGATATAGAAAGGTGTCTTAGATCACTAGGTTTTATAATCAAATCATTATATGATTAATGTGTATGTTCCCCTAGCCCTAGGATTAGGTGTACCATCCACATTTTGAGTAATAGCATGATCAAGCTTAGATTTGATTTTGAGATAGAAAAGTCATGCTATTAGATTTCCATCAATGTTCAAACATGTAAAAACATAACTAGGCATTTTAGATCAATTTGTGGAATATCACACATGTCTAAGCCATGGAGGCACTAAGTAGGTCATGTTAGGATCATAGAGCTATAAAATGAAAATTGCACTAATTTTGAGTCTTTAAGATATCATTTACATAATTAGATTATGATTTAATAAGATTAGGGCACATAATCAACTTATCCATTTAGAACATGTTACATGTCATACATATGTCACATGGAATAAAAAGAGTTCATGAGTGCATTATATGGAATTTAGCACCACAAGTAATGGTAGGGTCTGATTTGGAAGCTAACATGCATAGTTGAACGTTTAAGATCAGATTTTCATAAGGGTTATAGCTCCAAAATTATAAGTATTCAAACATCATACATATGACCTATTAGTGCACAAAGGTGGGTCTTTTTAGACCATAAGAGGTACTTAAGGCAAGGGGGCATAAGATGTTACTCAAACATGACATAGGCATCATATATATTACTAGTTTTTTTAAGTGGTCTGATCAATTGATGATTGGATATGTCAAAGTCCCAAGACTAAGCAAGTAGCACTATGCATGAGCAAAAAGGGGCATTTTTAGGTCACGAGAACAAAAGTACACATTCAAATAGTAAGAGAAAATATAACTATCCTAGCAGACGGGAGCAGACGGGAGTGGTTGTTCTCAGGTGATTCACAGGGCGACTAGGGTACAAGTTCCCCAGCTCGGGGGAGGGGGCTTCTGGCGGCGGCTAGCACCACCCCGCTCCCCCAGGGCCTCTTCCGAGCCCAATCTTCATGGACAGCTCTTCCCCTGGTGGTCTCCCTTCACCCTTGCCGCCTTCGCTTCTCTTCTCGGTGGTGCGAGCATCGTGTGTTGTGTCCCTAGAGGTGGTGGGGCTTATGTGGCCCTTGCCACAGCCTTGTTTTGGGTTCCAGGCCGTTGTGAAGAGGTAGGGTTCTGGTGGGCATCCTCTCAATTTGAGGGATCGACAAGTTTGGGTTTTTTTTGTAGGTTTCGCTTGGGAGCAGGTTTCTGGATATTCTTCTATCTTGTATCGCTGTTTATCAGCGTCTACTTGCTCCTTTTGAATAAGGTTTGTCGTTCATCTGTTTAGGTGGTTGTCAGTGGCATGTTTCTATTGCCTTTTAGTCACTGACAATCGACGTTTCCTAGTTGTTAGGTTTGGTTTTGGTCCTCTTGTGAGAGTGCTTATTTTATCTGTAGTGGTCGTTTGTTGGTCGCGTCGTGCCTCGGGTTCCTTCTTGAGCGGATGGTGAGCTCAGGTACCTCTTGGTTCTTCAGGAAGAGGAGGAGTAAGCTAGGTTTGGGCTTCATACGGGTCTTCCGCCCCCTATTCGCAGTGGTGGTCAGGAGTGGTGGTGGAGTTCCCAGCACCCTCTACTCCCCGCCTTTATATCCGCATGAGCCATCCTTCCTCTGTATCTGCATCACTGGGGTTTGGCCTCCTTCCTGGGTCTCCTGGTTGGTGCAACCTTAGTGCTCGTCGCAGGTAGTTGTGTTTCTCATCCTGCTTTGTGGGGCGTTGTGTCTGTGTTGTTTAGGTTTGTGTCGTTGCTTTGTGGTCGAGCTCTTTGTCTTGTAATCTTTTGTTGTCTTCAGGATGGTAATCTCTGTAAGCGGCTTTGCAAACTCCGCTCCAGATGTACTCATAGGTTCTTGTAGATTGATGAATTACATCCCAGATAGCTATTTTAGATAGCCACTACAAGAGATGGACGGTGCAGAAGCATACCTATCACATCCCAATCTGAGCCTTGTGCTATGTATTTCTACAAAAGGAGTTGTTGCTTGGTTACTTGATGAGAGATGTCTATCTTGTAGATGTTGTATGGCTTACTTTTAATGATATTGAGCTATTTTAAAAGAAAAAGAACAAAAGTACACATCAAAAGTGATACACTTCGTGATTCAAGGCAAAATATGTTTAAAGTTATTATTCTAAGGTTCAATAGTAATAAAATAAGAAACAATAACATTTAGGAGCAAGATACGTCGTTAGTTACTCAAATAGCATATAAAAGACATGCTTTTTATGATATAAGGAGAAAACAAAGATGAAGTAGATTCCGAAACTAGTTCCATTGGATAGATCTCATCGAGAGGATTAAAATGCATATATCATATGCCCTAATTGGCCAAAGGATGATCAAGATATGGTTTTTAGCATTTTTGCATCGAAACTATAGAAAAACGAGGTTAGGACGTTACATCTCCATCTATTAACGAATCATGGTGGTCGATCCAAGATCCTATGGTGGTGCCTGGCCCTCTTCATGCAAGAGATGCCCGTAGGCCATCCACCATGTGTCTAGCTGGGATTGGTTGTGTCTGGCCTCTCCACCCGGTGCCAAGCTGCTCGCAATCTCTGCCAACCTCCTATCTGCAACTGCTAGTCGCACGCCAACGTCGGGTTTGCTACTTGTCGATGTGTGATGCCCTCGCAGTTGAGCGCACCCTGCCCAAATTGCACTCGCTCATGCGGCAGTGCAGTGTGAAGGAGCTCACTGGCAGGGCTCGGGGTAGGAGTATGGGTGGCTGATGGAGGCTACAAGCTAGCCGTCGAGGCTGGTGGAGGTCATGTGGATGCATAGTCTTCATCGGGTTCACCCAAACTATGATGGAAAAGAGGTGCCCAAAAGGGCCCTTACGGCGACGCCATCCAGATGAAGGGGAAGAAGAAGGTGGCTATCCGGTTCTAGGGTGCCCCAAGAAGCTAATAAATAGAGGGTAAAGTGAAAGGGATTTGAAAGGGGTCACAAGGTGGTACCAACTCTCACCAAAAAGGGTGCACGAGGCGTCGATTGGTGGTCGGAAAGTGGCTGCTACAACTACTTTGTGCAGTGTCCGGCCAGAGGTTGAGGATGACACATGGTTGTTGTTTGGAGGGAGGATCTGTGGGATACAAGATCTAAGGGCCGAGGTGTGTTGCTTTTGGGTTCGAGGCACGCTATTGGTCCAAAAAAAGTAGCTGGATTACCAAAAGAAAGAGGAAAAGCAATTGGGCCGCGCGTCCAGTTTTGCCACACTAAAGCTAAAGAAGCAAAAAAAATCCAAGTTAATACGTGATTAAAAAGAGGAATTTCAAATGGCCATAACTCAAGCTATGATGATCTGATTGAGGTGATTTTTAAATCGTTGGATACAAAATTAATTTCTCTACAACATAAATTGTACATCAAAGTAAGAAGAGATCATTGGAAGTGTTCAATTTTGATTGCAATATTAAGATACATGGTATGCATTAAAACTCAAATTAGAGTCATGTACCAGCACAAAGTGATGTTTAAACAAATTCAACTCATCAATTGAGTATAAGGTTACTCAAAGTAATCAAATTGAGGGTGAGGAAGGGCATTGAGTACAATAGGGCATTTAATGAGTCAAGATCTAGATAATTTGAATGAGAGAATGATCAAGATTATCTCATCCTTCCCTCCTTAAAAGGAATTTTGTCCCCAAAATTAAACCAAGTCATTAATCGAGATTGAAATATTCCCATTCAATCTTCAAGATGGTCCTATGACTCTCATAAGGTATAATCACCAGCTACAATATCCATCTCATTTTGAAATCGAGAAACCGAGTATCATGACCAACACATAGTCACATGGATCATCAAATTGGGGAAGATCATCACACAAGTCCTATATTTGTAAAGATTTTTCATATAAATTGCCGATTTGTTATTAATTGTTATTAACCAGGTAGATACAAAGAGTAGAAAGTAGTGTTATACATCATAATAGAAGAAAATAAACTTGGATGTTCATGGAAGAAGGAAGATAGACTTGGAACTCCAGTCAAGGAGTCACAAATCCATCCTTGCTGCTGAAAACTCTCCAGAAAGCTTCACTTTCGAGTGGAGAGAAGAGAACAGAAGAGATCCTTGCTGTAACAATGATGATTAATTGTTATTAACCAGGTAGATACAAAGAGTAGAAAGTAGTGTTAGACATCATAATAGAAGAAAATAAACTTGGATGTTCATGGAAGAAGGAAGATAGACTTGGAACTCCAGTCAAGGAGTCACAAATCCATCCTTGCTGCTGAAAACTCTCCAGAAAGCTTCACTTTCGAGTGGAGAGAAGAGAACGGAAGAGATCCTTGCTGTAATTGTTGGAGAAGAAGGAAGAAGAAGAAGTTCCCCCCTAAGAAACCAACTTTTCTCCCTTGGAACACCTCCAACTCCTCCTTGCTCTCCCTTGCTTGAGTCCCACTCTAAAAGGTCTGAAATAGTCTGTGATAACTATCCCAAGATGGCTATGAGTCGTATATATAAGTGTGAGATGGTTAAATTCGCATTTGAGTGAAATTTGCAGGTCACACGACGTCTCTTTTATAAGGCACGACATGTCTTATGCAATAAAGAAAGTTTGGATCGAGTTCTGGGAGGTTACACGACGTGTGTGTCTTTAATAAGACACGACGTGTCTTTAATAACACACAGCGTGTTGCTACAAATCTGGAGTTCTACATTTAATTTTTGGGATGAGACACGAGGTGTCTTTAATAATACGCATCGTGTCTTTATTAAGACACGAGGTGTCTTAATTAAGATACGGGGTGTCTTTATCAGTTTCAACAACATTGATTTTCTGAATGTCTAGATGATCGGGGAATGAGTTAATGGATGCTATGATGGTGTTTTCTCCCCGTTTTGATGCCAACTTGTTGTACCTACAAACCAAACCATAGAGAAAGTAAAGACAACAATAAAGACAGAAAATCTAGCATCATTAAGAGTTATTATTGGGTTAAAATGATTGGGACATGCAGCCAAAAGTAGTCCAAAAGATGATATAAAATACACACATCAGCAAGTCAACCAGTTCAAGAGTTGAAGTGATCAACCTAGATTGGTTCGAGCATAGATCTTCACCAACAACATGTTGTTGCATGTGATGTAGACCTTAGGTGGTAGTAA
Organism: Alisma plantago-aquatica; assembly: GCA_963693085.1. Taxonomy (NCBI): domain Eukaryota; kingdom Viridiplantae; phylum Streptophyta; class Magnoliopsida; order Alismatales; family Alismataceae; genus Alisma; species Alisma plantago-aquatica. The sequence continues at coordinate 1,442,303,056 of OY856411.1, read as the reverse complement.
TTCCTTGTGGCTCCAAGGAATTATAATAGTATAGCCATAACCATTGTTTGTGTGTTTTAATTATAGCATGTTCTCATTTTTGGTTATAGAATGCATATGATATGTATTAAGTATGCGGTGATTGAATATGTATATGTATTTATATATACAATCCCTCAATATAATATTAAGTCTTAGATGTTTTCTATAAGTAAAATACATGAAAATGAAAAGCTTGGTCGAATAAGTGTGGGCACCCCAAGGGTGATGCATTGTCTATCTTGTGGAAGTGTGATGATAATAATGTGGGTCTGCCAAGCGGGTTGCATTATTGTCGTGTTGGCTTTTGGTTCAGACTTAACTTAGTGTACTTAATGTGATTAAGCACTAGAGGCGTGCATATGACTATGGCAAGGAGTTGCACATATCAACTATCTGAGAATTGCATATGATACAATTGGCAAAAGTTGCTTACCTTTATAATTGACGATGGAAGCTGGCATTGGCCAGGTAATAGTTGAATTGTTTTGGATCTTGGCTCACTAGAATATTGCTTGCTGCAATCTTTTGAATTGATACATGAGGGTTATCAATGTGAACAAAATAGTGGGAGTGATAATCAATTAAAGGCCTATCAAATTAAACAAATAAAAAATGTTTTGAAAAGTTGCAATATTTCTTTGTAGAATCTAATAACAAACAAAATTGTGATCAGTCCTTGAGTAGGACAAAACTAAAAGGGACTAACTTCCACATCTAGTTAGGATTTTGAGAACTATTCTCATAAATGAGCAAAAGCTCTATGTTGTTGAAAGAGTAAAGCCAGAGGAACCCGCTTCAAATGCACCTAAGGCTAAAATGGATGCTCACTTGAAGCATGCTAGTGATGCCGCAGACATCAAAGACCTTATGATATGTTGTATTAACTATGAGTTGCATGAACAACATGAAAAACATGGACATTCTCGAGATAGTAACACATCTTAAGAATCATGTAATGCAAGTAAGGTGTCATGTCTCCAAAGACTTGTTTGAGTACAAACTGACAGAGTGAGATCTAGTAGAGCTCTATGTGCTCAATATGATTGTGCATGTGGACAGAGTGGGATTTCTTTTAGGTCAAGAGTTGACCACAGATATGAATCTACAAATCATTGTATGAATCATATAGCCACTTTATCAAGTGTTACTACTTGAGTAACTTGGCTAAACCACTGTGAGAACTACTTGGCATGTTGATGCCAAAGTCATAATGAAAAAGGAAAATTTTGTGATGGTGATTAACTAAAGTGAGTCCAAGGGCAAAGGCAAGGCCAAGAAGAGTTCTAAGGCTAAGCTAAATGTTGTCTAAATTGGACATTAACATACCCTTTGTTCTGATGATGAAAAACATTTCATACTTGTGGATCTAACGTGTTGTTTGAGCATTTCAAGGTTCAAGGTAATTAGGAGATCCTACTAAGTGGAAAGTCAAAGATCAATACAAATTGAAGATCAAATGTGCTTAATTTTTATTTTTCATAATTGTACTCAAATGTAAACACTTGAACAAAGATATAATGTACAAGTACTTAGACATCATGTAAATCAAGTGTTATATCTTCCCTATCCACTTATAACCCTTAGCTAGGATCCCCCCTAGAGTTAGAGTCACTATCATCCATTAAAACTCACACTTAATAGGTGGTTCAAAAGACTGAAATAGGAACATCCTCAGCCGAAAAACTAGTTGACCGATACACCCTTGGTTGACATTTTTGTCAACCGAGAACCACCTCGGTCAAACATCTGAGCACCGTTCAAAACCTTACATATTTGTGCTCTAAAATGAGATTCGGTCTAAAATATTATCTACCGACCAAACCTCAGTCCAAAGCTTGTCACTGTTAGACCAAGTGGTTGGGAGTTAGGAGTTGTAAATAGATGTTGATACACAATTGCCTTAAACCCAGGCTCGGTCGAAGAAATGCTCGACCGAGACACAGGTTGTTCGACAAACTTGTTGACTGAGTAGGGTTCTAGATTGTTCTTTCAAGCATGAACAAATCAGTTATTGCTAGCCAACTATTATCTACCTAATGACTAGTTAAGCACTAAGAACACTCTAGAGACTCCCTAGAACGTCCTTAAGTACTTGCAAACCATTTCTATAAATAGGAGAGGCCTTAGGATACCTAAAGCATCTAAGCAACACTTGTGAATCCATTCTAGTGAGAAATAAAGTTGAGCAACACTTGCCATCTTGTTCTTCGAGCTTCAAATTTGTGTCCTATAGCCATAGCCTCTTAGCCACCATCCAAGAAAAATCCATCCTAAGTGGTTTGAGGGATCTAACATTTGATATTGGATCAAAGTACAATACTCTATTGGTGTACTTCCTTTCTTCCAATCCCCATTCACATGTTAAGCTACTTGTGCTCCTTGGCTACTCCAAGTTGTGGAGGCTGCTTGCGGGAGCTTGATTGGAGCTACTTATTGGTGGAGAAGGCTTCTTCAAGGTTGCTTGAGATTACTTAAAGAAGGCAGATTCAAGGGAGGTTGGAGCTACTTCCAGGTGAAGGCTATCTCAAGGTGGTGGAGCTACTTCAAGGAGGAGAAGGTTGTTCCAAGGGCTTGGAGTTACTTCAAAGAAGGCTGCTTCAAGGAGGTTGAGGCTACTTCTAGGTCAAGGCTACTTCTAGGAAGGTGATTGTATTTTATTGTAACATCCTTGAGAGGTAAATAAAATAAATCAATTTCAAAATCCCAATTGGATACAATTGGGTTGTGGACTGACAACCTTTGATTCAAAGGTTGGAACCACTCTACATTGAAGTATCTTCCTTGTTTCCTCCTCCTTCTCTGGTTGATTGTTTAATTATTTTTAAAGTATCAAAAATCTCTATTCACCCCCCTCTAGATATTTCTATTGGTATCAATAGGTCTTCAAGGAGCCCTAATAGGTTTTGAAGAATGGGGGACAATGTGCTTACCAACCTCAACCTTAAAGGAACTCATGTGACTCATCCACCACCCTTTATTGGAAGCAACTACACCTATTAGAAAATAAAATTGCAATTCTACTTCTAAGGGATCGACTTAGACCTTTGGAGGATGGTATCTTCACCTTATGAACTTCCTACTAGTGAATATGTAACATGGGATTCCGATACGGTAAAACAAGTTCAATTAAATGCAAAGTCGGTAAGCATATTATATTATTCTCTTTCTATTAATGGGTTTAATAGGATATCTTCATGTTATACAACTTATGATATATGGCATAAACTTTCCATTACATACGAAGTTACCACTCAAGTTAAAAGTAAAAAAATTAACATGCTTAAACAAAAGTTTGAACAATTTTGTATGCAACCTAATGAGTCCATTAGTGAAATGTATGCAAGATTTTCCTCTATTGTTAACAACTTGAGTGCATTAGGTAAGTATATAAGTGAAGAAGATCAGGTGTCCAAGATCCTTAGATCTTTACCTCCAAAATACAAGCCAAAGGTGACGACCAAAGAAGAAGCTAATGATCTTACCACAATGAGGGTGGAGCATTGTGATGATCTTGATTTTTGGGAGTTTGATATTGGATATAGTATTTGAATAAGTACCTTGAGTAATATGAATTATTGATTGACATTGAGGTATCATGTGGTCAATTGATGAAATCTAAGATGTTTTAGGACCACAAAGGTATTCATGGACTAGTTTAACAAAGATTTAATGATTATAGAATTTAATTTGAAGTTTTTGCACCTATTCCTAAGGCTATTTAAAGATTTCATTTACATGATCAAATAATAAAGTTTTAGTCTCTAGATTTTATGGATGAGAAAATATACAATGTAAGGGTGGTGCCCCAAATTCCAGGATGATCGGTGGTTTCCATAAAGAGATGTACTTATGTGAAATTTAATACATTCGATGATACCTACATTGTCAAACTTTGTTCTTTATTAATTAAGTACCTAAGTTGTGATAAATTTGGTGTCACGCTGGCTTATTATCCTATTCTTGAGTGTGGCCCAACACCTGAAATGTGGTCCTATTATGATTGTTGCTAATATGAGAATGGAGACTTTATCTCCCACCTCCTTTTTCTGCGGAGGAGGCAGCCTTGACCCAGCTCAACCACGCCCACACAAGAGTAATCAAGGTGATGATTGCCAGATATCTCAGACTGACTGTTGTTTCTCAACACTCCCTAGATCCAAAGACACCTCACACCAAACTTTTCATTCTGAAACAAGGGAGATTGAATCCTCACTAACCCTACCTTCTCAAACCGCAGTGGCAGACAGAGGCTGGATGGGGGGAAAGCCAGGGAGGCAAGGGCACAAAAATCGTTGGAAACGACTACAAGTAATCAAGGTTAGACTTATATGTCAAGATGGAGGTGTCTTCCTTTCCATCGAGTACACCATGAGCAGGTTAACTCTAGGAGAATTGTCTAGCAATGTTGATGTGTTTCAGACCCTGCTTCGACATCTTGATGGTGCTTGGAGGACTTTGGGAGCCTGGTCGTGAGGTATGGAAAATGGAAGATGTTCCCCTTCTTTCTGTTCCCGCAGCGACTCCTTGCTTGGAAGAATATGATCACATGACGTCTCGCCTCCTCAGCCCAAACTGGTGGGCCACCGACGTGTGGGAGGGATCTATGAGTCTGATTCCCACAACATTGCCCAGATTAGAAGCCTGCCTCCACCCATTATCTGTAGACAGAGACCCTTCTTCCCTCTCCTTGTTCCCTGTGGCGGCCGAGGAAGCAACCAGCCGCCAGATCTGTGTATTCCTCACCGCCTGTTTCCCTCACGACGACAGCGTTGGAACAAGGATGAGCCATTTTGCAAGATGATGGTAGGTCTGTTGTTTGTTAGGATCTAGGAGATCGAGTCTGCCTTATCTCCTTGATGCCTTGCGAGTTGAAGAGGGCCATTCACCTATCATTTTGGGAGGATCGTCACTAGAGATGCCATCTGCGGCGGCTACTTCAAGCAGAAGACCTTTCCCAGCCATCCTAGATAGTTGGTGATGGTCGATCGCCACCCACAAGCATTGGGTGCCCATCAGGGTCTCACGAGGGGGGCTCAAACCCATGCTTCCTCTCACCGCGGCCCTCATACACGACGGCTCCCTGATCTGGAGCGACTCCCGAGCACGGTGGAGATCACCTACAAGAAGAGGAGGGGGAAGTCGTGCTCAACCAGAGGATGAGTCCCACTTTGGGTGTCACATCGTGAAGGAGAGAACAGAGAGAGAGAGAGACCCAGGCCCTCTTGACTCTCCTCTTAGACTGAACCGGGTTCAAACCTGCTGACCCGGCCGGCCCCGTCCTTCTGTAAGGTAAATCATTTATTAATTCTCAAGAAATAGATGTGATCTTAGAAAAGTGGTTAAAAATAGCCCCATTGTGCAAAATATGTCTGAAACGTATCCACAGATCCATAAAAATGTCTACTTCATTGCTAAACTGCTAGATCAGACTCTTAATGCACATAGATGATGGCATCTGGTTTAGAAAGCAATGCTTCTTTTTAGGGTTAGTGTACTAGTATAATTAGTACGCGATGGAGATAAAATCTGAGAAAAATATATATGTACTCTAAAATTATATGGATACTAAATATGAACTCTGATCTAAGAATTATGTCAAAATACTAGGTCTTTCACATTTATGCATTTTTTATTAGATGCTTTTAACCCCCATTTTATTTCTAGAAAATAGACTAAGCATCAGAAAATTATGAAAACTAAACCAGACCTAAATAATGACCTCTTGATTAGTAGAAAAATATCAGAGACATGTTCAAGGTTGTTTGAACCTAGGTTTGGCCTTGACCCTAACTTAGACCTAAAATATCAATGACATAATGAACCATGTATTAATGATGATTAATTGTTATTAACCAGGTGATGACCAGATATCTAGATGAGCAAGAATGATTAGAAATCTCTGAACTCAGGTACGTGGGCTTTATCTAAGTATATGACTAGTTTTCTTGTGTGCAATAGCTATGTTGTATTGCTTGTCTTTATTTGAGAATATTGCTTGGATGTACTATGATTGTAGTATCTTCGCCATGTCAATAAGAACAACAAAGAGTATAGATGGTTTGTAGCTACTAAATGGATATATGCTCTCTCTCTCCCCCTCAATCCTCTCTCTCTTCCTCTAAATATAAGGTTGGCACTCGGTCCCCATAGCCCAAGGGGCGGGGAAAAATGAAGTGTGACAACTCTCTCTCTCCCCCTCTAAATATAAGGTCGACACTCGGTCCCCATAGCCCAAGGGGCGGAGAAAAATGAAGTGTGACACCACTTAGTAGTACAAACACATCAAAAGACATCTAAAAATATGTGTTTACCTGATTATCGCTTTAAACAATGTTTTCTTTTACTCTTTCTTTCTCAAGTTATTTCAATTATGCAAACATATTAGTATGTATCTTTGTACCCACGTACTCAACACCTTGTGTGTTGATTCATTGTTTCATGTATGTTTTAGGTTCAGAGCTAGCGTGGGATAAAAGAAAGGAAGTGACCAGTTGTCCAGGTTGTACCTATTGTGTTAAGATCCTGTTAGCATACATGTTATTAGACTTGTAAATCTTCATTCAATATGTAATTGTAAATCATTGTGTAATAATTCATGTTGTAATATAAATGTGTTAAATGTTGAGACTGTTATGTTGAGTATGTTATGGTTGTATGTTCATGTATGCGAATTATGCTTCCGCATCACTCTCTGATACGATTGGATGATGTTTTTGGATTCTGACATCTCATTCCCAATAGGGTTTGGAGAAATCAAAATCCGGGGACGTCACAAGCATCTCATTGGAAATCTAGAGACTCATGAAGTCATTCTTAAAGAAGAAGAAAGACTAGAGGCTGAACTTCAAAAAGGAAAAAGGAAGGTCATTGCCTTAAAAGCTACAACTAAGGCTCAATAAAAAATCATCACTCAAGAAAGTGACGAAACAAGTGAAGGAGATGATGAAGAAGATGCACTCATTGTAAATGGTACGAAATATAGAAGGTATAAATTTAACAAAAATTCTAGTGATTCTTCCTCTTCTTCCCTTAGGTGTTTTGAATGTGGAAAGAAAGGACATGTAAAGAATGAATTTCCTAAGATCAAGAAATGGAAGAAATCTTCCTTCAAAAAGACATACAAGGGAGATAAAGCTTACAAAACTGCTTAGGATGAATCAAGCGATGACAGTGAAAGTGGAGAGGAAGAAGTGGAATGTCTCATGGCTAAGGAAGATGAAAATGAAGACTCAAGTGAGGTAAGCATTCTTGAATTATCTAGAGAAGAATTAGTTACTAGTCTTGAAGAAATACATGATAAATATGTTGATTGTAAGAAGAAATTGAAGAAGCTTACAAAAACAAATGATGATCTGCATGTTAAATTATATGTGATTTCTTCTTAAAATGAAAGTCGTATATCTGAAAGAGATACTTTGAAATCAACCATCAATGATCATAATGCCAAGTTGCTTTCTCTAGAAACAATCTATAATTTTCTTTACCAAGAAAATGTTGAATTGTTTACTAATATAAATGATGTTCAAACTCAACCTATTCTATGCACTCATTTGGATTATGATGTTATTTTCAAAGAAAGATATAGCTTGTTATCTATCTTACATCAAACAAAGTTAGACATTAAAAGGAAAATGGATGAAATTGCTAAGTTGCAAAAAGATATTAGTAGCTTGAAAAATAATGACATTCTTGATCAAATTCTGGAAAGCTTAGCTGGTCAAATTGGGAGGAGAGGACTAGGTTACGTACCCAAAGATAAATCCTATCAAAAACCTAGAGCTAGAAAGACCCAAGTACCTACGACCAAAGTCATGTATGTTCCTAAAAATAACCCAGTTCATGACCAATGCTAAAAAGAGAAATGAAATTGATTTTATTTTCTCTCATTATTGTTTATGTCTTAGACATTATTCATTTTCATGCACTTACAAGAAAAATAAGGACAAAGATATAGTTTGGGTTCCAAAACCACAAACTTAGAAACATGGAACATTTAGTTGAGATTTGACCTAAACTTTAGTTTGAGATCCATATTGTCTTATCTCAACTAAAATAAGCTTTGACTTGCATATTTTTGTATGATTTGATTGGAATTGACAACATGTTTTGTTTGGAATTGATAAACTTAATGAAAACACACAAAACTTCATCTTTGGTCGACAAAGTTCTCGATCGATACCTCTTCTGGTCAAAGAAATAATCGACCAAAGAGAGTTCTGTCAAAACTTGCATTTTCAGACAAATCCTCCCGATCGACAATAATTTTGACCGAGAACACTTTCGGTAGAGGAAATGTTCAACTGAGGATAGTTCTGTCGGGAACTGTAATTGAAATAATAAACATGTTTTTATATTTAACATTGTTGCTTTAAACCTGCAAAGAACTCTTCATATGAAGTTGTTCTAAAACATGAAATGTTTTAATTAATGCTCCTAACCAAAAAGACCACCACATGGGTACCAAAATCTACCTATTTTGCAGGTTTGGGTGGTTAATAGTGGTTGTTCCAAACATATGATTGGAAATAAGGAGGCCTTCCAAACACTTGAACAAAAGAAGATCCAAACAGTCACATTTGGAGATAACACTAAAGGTAAATTTATTGGGATAGGTAATGTTCGTATAAACCTTCAAATTAAAAATGTACTACATGTTGATAAATTGCATCACAACTTGATTAGTGTTAGTCAATTATGTGATAGTGGACATGATGTTCTATTTAATAAATCATGCTACAAGCTACTCATTGAAAACACTAATGATGTTGTTTATGAAGGAAAAAGAATAGGAAAACTATATATACTTAGACCTAACTATATGCAAGCTATTGTTGGAAAATGTCGTCTTGCAAATGATGAACCTTTACAATTATGGCATAGAAATTTAGGTCATGCAAGCTCACATGTTATCAAGAAGTTGATTAAGTATGATCTTGTTTGTGGTTTACTAAACTTTCTTTTGATAAACCTGAAAACCGTGAACCATGTACTTTAAGAAAGCAAAATAAACTTCTTTCAAATTTAAAGCCTTGCTCAGTACTACTAGATCATTAGAACTTATTCATATGGATTTGTTTCGCCCTATGAGGACTCAATCTATTGGTAGTAAAAGATATTGCTTTGTTATTATTGATTATTATAGTAGATATACATGGGTTCATTTTCTTTCAACTAAACATGATATTGTTAGAATATTCATTCGATTTTGTTCTAACATTGAAATTCTACTATAAAACAAAATATGCACCGTTAGGAGTGATCATGGTGGGAAATTTGAAAATCAGATCTTTGAATAATTTTGTACATCCCAAGGGTATACTAATAATTTTTCAGCACCATGCACCCCACAACAAAATGGGATAGTAGAAAGGAAAAATCGGTCTTTACAAGAAATGACTAGAACAATGTTACTTGAACATAATACACCTAAAACCTTTTGGGATGAAGCAGTAAATACAACATCCTATGTATTAAATCATGTATCAATTCACTCCCATCTTAAGAAAACTTTTTATGAACTCATCTTCAACAAGAAACTAAGAGTTGACTACTTTCATACCTTTGGTACACCTTGTTACATCTTAAATACAAAGGTTGATAGAGACAAATTTGACCCTAAATCACATATAGGATTCTTCTTGGGATATTAAACTTCTAGTAAGGCATATAGAATCTATACTATTATTTCTAGAAAAGTTGAGGAATCAATTCATATCACATTTCATGAAATGACAACACAAGGCTGAAAATGGAATTGAAAATGGAAACTTAAATGATATTACTCATCAAATTAAGGACCTAACCATATCAACAAAAGATGATCAAAATTTTGAAATTGAACAACATAATAACGAGGCACAACAGCCTATTGTTAGATTAATCAAGGATCGTCCTCAAGACTTAATCATATAAAATCCTTTTGATAAAGTAAAAACTCGATCCTCATTTAGAGATGTTGCAAACATGACCTTTGTTTTAATTGTAGAACCTTAAAAGGTAAATGAAGATCTAAAAGATGAGTACTGGATAATGGTTATGCAAGAAGAGCTAAATCAATTTACAAAGAACATCGTATGGGACTTAGTTCCTAGACCTCAAGACAAAACTGTTATTGGAACTAAGTGTTTTTTTTAAATAAACTTAATGAAGTTGGAGAAGTAGTCAAAAACAAAGGTAAGCTAGTTTCTCAAGGATATAATCAACAAGAAGGGATAGACTTTGACAAAACCTATGCACCAGTTACTAGACTTGAATCCATTAGAATGTTATTAGCTCTAGCTTCTCATAAAGACATCAAACTATCTCAAATGGATGTAAAAAGTGCCTTTTAAAATGGAATCATAGAAGAAGAAGTCTATGTTGCTCAACCATTGGTTTTGAGATTCCTAACAAGATTGACCATGTTTATAAACTTAAGAAAGCTCTTTATGGTCTAAATCAAGCACCATGAAATTGGTATGAAAGACTTAAAAACTATCTCTTTGATAATGGTTTCTCCATTGGAAAATCAGATTCCACATTATTTTTTAAAATATAAGAATTAGACTTTCTTGTTGTTCAAATATATGTTGATGGCATCCTTTTTGGTGCTTCAAATGATTCCTTATGTAATCAATTTAGTGATGTCATGCAAAAAGAATTCGAGATGAGTCTTGTGAGAGAATTAACATTTTTCCTTGGTTTTCAAATAAAATAAACGTCCGCTGGAATTTTTCTAAGCCAAGAGAAATACACCAAGGAACTCTTAAAAAGATTTAGTATGGCAAATTGCATACATGCTACTACACCAATGGCCACTTTTGCTAAAATTGACAAGGATGAAGATGGTGAACCCATTGATGACTCCTTATATAGGGCCATGATTGGTAGCTTGCTATATTTGACTGCTTCTAGACCAGATATCATGTTTGTCGTTGGACTTTGTGTTAGATTTCAATCAAAACCAATGCACTCTCATTTTCAAGCCATCAAAAGAATTTTAATATATGTTGCCAGCACTATAGACTATGGTTTGTGGTATCCTAAAGGTCAATCATTGGATTTAAAAGCTTACACCGATGTCGATCGTGTTGGTTGTCGACCTAATCGAAAGAGAAAAGTGGTGGTTGTTTCTTACTAGGAAGATCCTTAATATATTGGTTTAGTAAGAAACAAATTATAGTTTCCCTATCTACCACTGAAGCCGAATATGTGGTTGTTGGCTCGTTTTGTGCTCAAGTACCCCATATGCAACAAGTTTTAAATGGTTATGACTTTGCATTTTATTCTACGGTGATTTTATGTGACAATACTAGTGCTATAAACTTGGATCATAATCCTATTTTACATAGTCGTGCCAAGCATATTGAGACTAGACATCATATTTCTAAGAATAATATATCTCTTCATCATGCTGATACAGAAGAGAAATTAGTTGATGTCTTTACCAAACCTCTTCCTTTGGATCAATTTCAATAATTAGAAAGAGGTTACTTATTTCTCCCCTAGAAGATGTTTTCTTTGATATATGTGCTCAAAGTTCTTGATAATTTTTTGATTTGAAATTCACGTGATTTTTAGTGCATATAATTTTAAAACTATTCCTTTATTTATTCACAATAAATTATTACCATGAACAAGCACTTAAACAAGATCAATTCAAATTATGTAATACTACTCACAGTATCATTTTCAGATGACAAGATAGTGGACCAAGAAAGTCCTAGGTCGACAAATTTCTCGACCGAGTTTCACTCAGTGGAATCCTCGGCCGACTATGCAAATCTTAGCTAAGATTCTTCTAGAAACCTCATGGATCAGAAAAAAATTCACGTAGGTCCCTCGGTCAAAAATATTCTCAACCGAGTCCTCGGCCGTTGCGACCAAAATTTCAAATTCCAATGTCGGATAACTAGCCATTACAAAGAATTGTTGGAAAAGAATCGTTGGGGCCTCAATCGACTAAGTAGGGTTCTATTTTTCTAAATATAGCACCCCAATTCGCCCATTTTCTTCACACCTCAAGTTCTCTCTTCTCCATCACTATTCTAGTGTTTCTTAGAGATATTCTCCAGCAACATTCATCCCCTATCATCTCTACCTCTTCTTCCACCACTCTTTGATCACAATGGCTTCCTCTTCAGCTCGTAGTAGAAAGAAGCAAGTTGCCACAAGTAAGGGACAAATGCTTACTCCAACCTTGAGCATCATCAACAACATCCCCTTCAATGACATTGTTACTGGAGAACACTACTTAAAGTTCACCTCAAAGACTCCTCTTCTTCGACGACTAGTGGACCTCAATTACTTCATCACCCTTCTCGATCTCTCCTAGCTCTTCAAGGTGCAAAAACTAATGGAGTTTCTTATCCCCTCCTTTCGTTTCTGGTCCACCCAAGTCATTAATGAATTCTATGCCAACCTTACTAGGGACTCCAATGACCCATTTTCTTTCACTTCCATGGTTGATGGGTTATCCTTCCATTTTTTCTAAAAATGATATTCTAAAAATGCTAGATATAGATGCAGAAGAATATGGAGAATTTCTAGACCTCACTACTAGAAATCCTATCTCAAAATTCTCCACTGAAGATAACACCATTAGCCTTAGTGATATCAAAAAGGTTATCTTTCTTCCCAACACCTCATTGCATGAGCATAGGGGAACTTATTATGCTACTCCTTAACCCTTGAAGCTATGATAGTGAATCTAATTATTTCCAAAACATTTATCCTAGAGCCAATAAAACTAAAATTCCACAATTCAGGATGTGCCTTATCAATGCCATACTTGAAAGCATTCCTGTGAATTTCATTTGCATCATCCTATCCAAAATGTTTGATTTTTCTGGAAATCCTCCATGTGCTGATTTTGTTTGCCCAATAATGTAATATTATCTTAACAAAAACCTAGAGTACTTAGGCTACAAGTATATTAGACGTCCCCAAAGAATTACCCAAAATAATGTTGATAATATGGGAATTGACTTTGGACACAAAATAGCTAGGACTGAAGGGGAGACATCCACTAAAGCAAATCTTCCACCTCCTACTCCTCCTATCTATTCCATAGGAAACCTTGCCAATGATGTTTCCTATCTTAAAGGGGGGCACTTATCAGCTTGGGAGACATCTAGACTACAACCACCATGCCATGACCTATCTAAACCAAGGATTGCAAGCCTTATCTCCTAATGTTCCCGACACATATACTTATATATCTCGAGAGCATCTATCTTTTTAACCCTTACATCCAAAACACCCAAGTTCCACCACCACCATCAAATGGTCTTTCCCATACCCAATACTCACCTATGCAACTCCATGACATAGCTGCTCACTTCAGATTTGATCGGGCACCTACATTTCTGGAGGCACATGTGCACTTGATTGGCAAACACTTGTCAAGTATTATGGTGATACTCCATTCCTTGGGAAAGATCCTGAAGTTGATGAAATCTTGAACTCTTTCAGGTGATATTGTTAATCTATGTAGTGAGTAGTAAAGATCATGTAATCGCTTTATTAATGAAATTGAGCTTGTTTGTGTTCACTTGTTCATGATAATAAAAATTTATATTGTGCATGATATTGAGGGGGAGCAAGTTTAAAATGATTATATGGCTATCTTTTTGAAATGACAAAGGGGGAGAAATAAAATGAGTTTCATGATCTCTTAGCTTGACATTAATTGGTGCTACATTTCCTTAAGAGATGGATACTATGTTCCATGTCTCTTTAGGAATATTAGCACACATTATAATAACAAGAGAATCTAGTCATCTTAGGTAAATCACAGGTATGAAACTCATCTCATCTAAATTATTTTGATTATCTTTTAGAAATGTTTGTCATCTTAAAAAGGGGGAGATTGTTGGCTAAACTGGACATTAACATACCCTTTATTTTGATGATGACAAACATTTCATACTTGTTGATCTAACATGCTATATGAGCATTTTAGGGTTCAAGGTAATAAGGAGATCCTACTAGGTGGAAAGTCAAAGATCAATACAAATTGAAGATCAAATGCGCTTAATTGTTTATGTTTTCATGATTGTACTCGAATGTAAACACTTGTACAAAGATATAATGTACAAGTACTTAGACATCATGTAAATCAAGTGTTAGATCATGCCTATCCACTTATAACCCTTAGCTAGGACCCCCTAGAGTTACAGTCACTATCATCCATTAAAACACACACTTAATAGGTGGTTCAAAAGACTGAAACATGAACATCCTCAGTCGAGAAACTAGTCGATCAAGACACCCTCGGTCGAAGTTTTTGTCGACCGAAAACCACCTTGGTCAAACATCTTAGCACTATTCAAAACCTTACATATTTGTGGTCTAAAATGAGTTTAGGTCAAAAATATTGTCGACCGACCAAACCTCGGTCCAAAGCTTGTCACCGTTAGACCAAGTGGTTGGGAGTTGAAAATAGACGTTGATATACAATTGCCTTAAACCCAGGCTTGGTCAAAGAAATGCTCAACTGAGACACAGTTCGATCGACAAACTTGTCGACCGAGCAGGGTTCTAGATTGTTCTGTCAAGCACAAACAAATTATCCATTGCTAGCCAACTATTGTCTACCTAATGAGTATTTAAGCATTAAGAACACTCTAGAGACCCCCTATAACGTCCCTAAGTATTTGCAAATCATTCCTATAAATAGGAGAGACCTTGGGACACCTAAAGCATCTAAGCTACACTTGAGAATCCATTCTAGTGAGCAACAAAGTTGAGCAACACTTGCCATCTTGTTCTTCAAGATTCAAATTTGTACCCTATAGCCATAGCCTCTTAGCCACCATCCAAGAAACGTTCATCCTAAGTGGTTTGAGAGATCTAACATTTGATATAGGATCAAAGCACAATACTCTATTGGTGTACTTCCTTTCTTCTAATCCCCATTCACATGTTAAACTGTTTGTGCTCCTTGGCTACTCCAAGTCATGGAGGCTATTTGAGAGAGCTTGATTGGAGCTACTTCTTGGTGGAGAAGGCTACTTCAAGGTTGCTTGAGGTTATTTTAAGAAGGCATCTTCAAGGGAGGTCAGAGCTACTTCTAGGTGAAGGCTATCTCAAGGTGGTGGAGCTACTTCAAGGAGGAGAAGATTGCTCCAAGGGCTTGGAGTTACTTCAAAGAAGGCTGCTTCAAGGAGGTTGAGGATACTTCTAGGTGAAGGATACTCCAAGGAAGGTGATTTATTTTATTGTAACACCCTTGAGAGGTAAATGAAATTAATCACTTTCAAAATCCTAATTGGAGACAATTGGGTAGTGGACTGACAACCTTTGATTAAAAGATTGGAACCACTCTACATCGAAGTGTCTTCCTTGTTTCCTCCTCCTTCTTTGGTTGAGTGTTTAATTATTTTTAAAGTATCAAAAAGCTCTATTCACCCCCCTCTAGATCTTTCACTAAAGTCCAAGTCTTCTGCACTCAAAATAAGGAAAGGGCTAAGTGAAAAAGGAATATGAAATTTTCACACAAAGGAAGAAGAAAGAGATAGAGATCTCTACTTTAGGACCCAATAAGAAGTAACCAAGAACTGTATGGAGCTTGCCTCAGCACTTGTAATCTATCATTCATGGGCATACAATAGAATCATTGAAATGCTATTATATATTTGCCATTGATGAAACATCATGTATCATGTTTGGACAATAATTGAAGTTTCATTTTAAAAGATAATATCTTGTATGGCAATGCCCTATGTCTCACAATTTATATGTGATTGTTGTAAAGACAAATGTGTATGACGCATATACTGAATGAATTGATGACTCAAAAATTGAATACCTATAGCAGTTGTCATCTAGAGCACTAAATCAGAAATGCATTTCCAAAATCCATATGATGGTTGTCTAGACTCTTTTGGTTATTGAACTAATAGAGACATGCAAGTCTTATTTATTGGGCAATATGACAAGAGAATCTTCACTAGATGTAGTGGGAGATCGAGCATTCCATTGGGGCTAGTACATAGTGATGTACATAGACCTTTTAGAATAAATGCTAAAGGTAATTACAAGTACCTCATTATATTTAGTGATGCTATCAGTAGATATGGAAATTTGTATTTACTAAAAAAAAGTATGAATCTCTTGAAGTGTTCAAAGAGATCACGAATGAAGTATGTAACTAACTTGGTAAGAGTATTAAGATATTTGATGTGATCGATGTTGAAATATTTTAACCCAAGAGTTTAAGCACCTTTTGGGAGATCATGATAATGTATCATGATGAACTCCACCTGAAACACAATGATAGTGTATCATTAAAGTGTATCAGAAAGAAGGAATCACACCTTATTAGTCATGGTATGATTATCAATAAAATCTAGTTGATCTTCCTATTTCTTTTTGGGCACATGCTTTACACTAAAACAATGTACCATCTAAAATGGTTCAAAAGACATCATATGAGATATGGCTTGGGAGGTGTCCCGATAAGTCTTCTATGATGATTAGTATTGAAAACTTATTTAAGAAAATAGTTTCTTAAAAAGCTTTATCCACAAATCACATAAATGTTATTTTGTTAAAATACTACTCTTATCCCAATCCAACAACAAAGTTGTTTTTTGATCTAGATGGTTTTGTTCTTGAAGAGGAACTTAGTTCTAAAGGAATTAGTGGGAGAAAAGTAGAACTCAAAATATTCGGGACCAACAAGAAAAACATTGAACCTAAAGGGGTACAGTGGGAATAATGAGAATTGAAAACTATTGTGGAATCTCAAGTTCCTTATGTAACACACAAGACTCGTAGTTCTAGTAGAACACACCTTGAGATTTAAAGATTATGACATCTTATGGATAAAAAGGCGGTGAGTTGGTCATATATTATGAGTCAACAACCTACCCAGAAGCTATTGAGCGACCAGAATCTGAAGCATGACTTGAGGCCATAAGATCCAAGATGGAGTCTATGTAAACCAATAAGGTATGACATTGGTGGATCCACTTGAAGGGGTAAAACCCATAGGGTGCAATTGGGTATTCAGAAAGAAGACAAACATGGAAGGGTAGATTGGTTGCAAAGAGTTTAAAACAAATTCAAGGTGTTGAGCATGATGAAGTCTTTCACCAGTTACTATGGTTAAATCCATCATGATCATGCTTGCAATTGTAGCTTATATGACTATGAATTTTGGCATATGGATGTTGAAACTACATTCCTTAACTGGAATAATTATGGGGATGTGTATGTGACACGCCCTAAAGGTTTTTTAAATCCAAGATTGAAAATAAAGTTTGTAATCTACGAAGGTCAATTTGTGGATTGAAGAAAGCATCTCATAGTTGGAATCTTCTATTTGACAAGACAGTCAAAGGGTTTGACTTGAGTCAGAATGAAGATGGAATATGTGATTGCAAAAAATTTAGTGGGAGCATATTTCACATAATTATGGGGAATAATGTTCTTATCCTACAAATATTAAAACCTAGAAAAGAAAGCACCTTCTCTATAAAGGGTTTCGGTGAAGCATCTTATGTGATAGGAATTGAGATCTATAGAGATAGATCTGGAAAGCTTCCCAACCTAAGAAAGAGCACATACATTGGCTAGATGTTGAAGGGGTTTAACATGCAAGACTCAATGAGAGATAACTTATCCATGTTCCATGGAGTTAGTCTCTCAGGAGCCAAATGTCCCAGTTCTTATGAGAACACAAACACACAAACAGATGCCACACACATTCGCAAATGGACCTATCATGTATGTACTCATCCTATTATCTCATATGTATTGGACATGATGAGATGATATATATACTTATCTAGAAATCTCGTATGTATTGGACATTATGAGAGAGAGAGTATATGTTAGACACTAGTGAAGGTTACTAGAATACCATAATGAACATCCTTAAGTGCTTGAGAAGCACTAAAAGGATTGATTTCTTGGTTATGGTAATAAGGAAGAGTTTCGTGTAAAAGGTTCCACTGATGCAAGATCCTGAATTGACATATAAAATTAATGGTTACAGTCTAAATTTATGTTTGACCTTAGAATTAGAACTGTAAGCTGGAAGATTTATGAGCAAGATATGGTTGTTTAAATCTACAATAGAAGTCAAGTATCTCTATGTTATGAGTATACCAGAGGATATTGTATGGATCAAGAAGTTCATATAGATGAACTTGTGGTAGGTTCCAACCATTGATGACACATTAGAAATACTTATGACAACAATGAAGCTACTGGATAGGAAAGGAATCTCAGATAGCATACGATGACACTTCCGTCTCATACGAGTAGTCATGTAGTGAGGAGATGTGAAACTTGCAATATATCATCTGGAAACAAACATTGCTAAAACCGCTATAAAAGCACTAGCACAATAGAAACATGATGGACATGTTAAGATCACTTGGAACAACATTCACAGGGTAATTGGATCTAAGTGTAAGTGGGAGTCTGTTGGTATGTATGCCAAGAGAGCCAATCATATGATGATTGCAATGGGGCATTACATACCTGATTTGGTAATTATAAAGGCAATTATGTCTATTATGTTTTTCTCGATCATGATATGATTACACAAACATAGTATATGTCTAAAGAATGATATTAATCAATGATGTATGTCTTCAAGTGTGTGACTTGAACAATGACATCATATGAATGTTAAGAGTACATACATTCTTGTTATGTCCCTAGTCGGAAATTATTGTAGAAGCAAAATAGACAACAATAATACATAAGACTAGAGCGTGTGTTGACTGATGACAGAATTTTTGGTATGTATACCCAGAGAGACAATCATGTGATGATTGTAATGGCATAATTTGTAATTGATTTTATTAATAAATAAAGGCAAGCTTCCAATTCATTATGTTTAATTCAGTTCAGAGATAATGATGTAACATTATAAATGTATAGAGAATGATATTACTCAATGGTGTAGGTCTTAAAGTATTAGCCTTGTAAAAATGAGATCATATGGATGTCAAGAGTGCATATATCCTCATTATGTCCCTGATCGGTTGTTATTGTGGATGGTTGATAGACAACAATGACACATAAGATCAGAGTGTGAGTTGGTTGATGACAGAGTTTCATTTGTGATGACATGGCTATATCAAACCATAACACAGATACGTGTTAGAGAACAATGTATCAGACAAACCCACCATGAGACTGATACATGGAAACCATTACCATGGTAGGTCATAGTCAACTCTCATAGTGATTGTGGTGTTTGTGGTTCTTAGACCTAAAATCACTGCACTCATCACATGTCGTTGGGTACACTTTGACATCATCAAACATAGTCTTAAAACATGGGTGTTTATAACGGTGATGATTGGGTGTCTTTGACACATGGGGATAGACTGTGAGTGATAGAGATGGAATTTGTCCCTCCTAAGGGAGTATGATATCCAAGGCCTCTTGATTAGCGAGACTGAGAAAAGCATGGCCATGCACATGTGAGTCAATATGCGATATTGAGCTTACATATATCTTAGACATTATGGTATGGATCAAGAAACAAGATTGAATGTTGAGAGGGTGACTACTCCATGCCTTGAGTTCAATCTGGATATCAATGACAAAGGAATCACACAAACACTGCAACACCATACACAAATTGTAGGTTGAAGTTGTTCCCCAACTTTCCATTCACTTGGGAGAACTAATGTGTGACTAGGCACCACCATTTGCTTGTGATGTCATAAGTTGTTATGGAAATTCACTTCCAATGTGATATGGGACCTATAGGGTCACACACATAGGCCTCAACCTAGAAGGGGAGTTTAATCTTGAATGATGATTGAATTGATTACTAAAGTGCTTAGGTAATTGATTCACGTAATAAGAAGCCTAATTGCACTGCCAAACGCCCATCTCATGGCATGACACAGCTGTATGGAGTGCCAAACGGTCGTCTCAAGGGTTGAGATGGGTGTTTGGAGGATCATGGTTGATTTGAGTTGAAATTGGCTATGTTATGCTCAAATTGAGGTGTGAACCGACCAGTTCAAAGTGTTAAATTGATCGGCTCGACTCGACTCACTAAACGACTGTATGGGTGAGCAAGAGGGCCATCTTGCATGGGAGAGATCGCTCAGTTTGGCTTGGAAGGTTCTAGATACTTCCCCAAATATTATTGTTTCAATTTCACATTACATGAAGTGCAAGGAATTGTTGTATGACATTTATGGAAAATGAATTGCCAAATTCATATGTGGTTAGAAAATTGCAAAACGGTCGTCTCGCAGTGTGAGATGACCATCTTGCATTCCAGACGACCATCTGGGTCACAATACGGCCGTTTGGCTGGTCGCAGGGTGCAAAAATTTAAGATCTTCTGGTCCCTTCCACTACTGCATTGACTGGGATCCCTGACCCTGGCTTCTACTATAAATAGAGGGGTATTGGGGGCTTCCCAGAACACAACACATACAATTGAGAATTAGTTGCTCTAACCATTTTTGTCCTCTATGGTTGTGGTAAGTAAAGGAGCCCAAACAAGTCCTACCCGACTAGGGAGGGATAGTAAGGGAGAGAAAAACTGAGATCATTATTGTGGGAGAGCAAGTTGGTGACGAGTGCACCAATAGGAGAGACAACTCCTTCCTGCCTATTCTAGTAGGACGACATGAGTTCTAGGTGGTCCATGTGGACTACTCTTGAGGCAGGAGTCCTTTGGCTATTGTAAAGAGGACAATGTCAACATACAGTCTGTGGTGAGACCGCAGGAGCCGCTGCAGACATTGTCCAGTATGTTGTTCATGGTGAAGACCGGAAGCTTCACAGACACCGTCCAAGAGTAACTAGTCCATAGTTGTGAATCAAGAAGGACGAGGAGATGTCACTGCACTTGCTCCAGGACCATGTATATCCTCGAAACCATCCTTCTCATATTATAGTTATTGACACGATCTGCTAGCTTATGGGGAATATGGTAGATAATTTTTTTGTTTCTGATGCCTATCATGTTACCATATTTCCCAACAGAGGTATTAGAGCCAACATCAATGTACATATTATGGGATAGTCGATATGATCATATTTTAGTTTTGTCATTCTATTATTGCATGCGATACGAATAATATATGTCCAGTCAAATACCATGATAATCCCAAACTAATATATGCATATATATATGTACATGCAATTTACACGTGTCGCCCTAAAAGCAATTTTGATGGTGGATTTGTAGCATGGTTGTGGCCAATAACCCCATTATCTATGCATGGTTGTGTGGTTGGTTGATCATTTTATCTCGGTCTGCATATTGAGCCTTTATCTTCTCTTCCCAATGTAAAGTTAATTCTCTCCTACCTTTTCTCCCCTCAAATGTAACTCGGGGTTTTTCAATAATCATGTAAAAGTAGGATAGTTTACTTTCATGTTGTGACGAAGAAGATGACGTCCTGAAGATATGTCTACCAAATAGAGGACCATGGAGGACCATATGGACAAGCTGAACTGATTTCCTGGTGGACCTGACCGATCAGCTGGAGGAGCCAGCAGTTGGTGAACAAAAAGGACCAGATGACTGGTGAGACGACCTAATGACCGGTCAGGAGATGAGCTGATTGGTTCAAGGGTTGAACCAATCAAGCCAAATTGGCAGGCACATATGTTCATCAACAGTAGGTTTCTGTATGTGATGTAGACCTAGATGTGGTAATTACTTGTAGCTCCAATGAATTACATTAGGCTGGCCATAACCATCACTTTTGTTTATTGCATGTTTTTATTGTGAGATATAACATGTATATGATATGTACTATATATTTGGTGATTGGATAAAGTATATGTATATACTTATAAATACAAACTCCCTCAAATAAAAATTATATTAAGTCATAGATGCTTTCCAATAGCAACCCACATGAAAAGCTTGATCGGCCAAGCATAGGTTACGTGTCCATGTGGTGCACTATATATCTTGTGGAAGTGTGTTGGTAGATATGTAGGTTCTGACTCTATAGGGTGCATATCTATCATGTTGGTTGTTGGGTCAGGCTTAAACTGGTGATTCTTAGAGCGTCTAAGCCCAGAAGCATGCATATGTATATGGCAAGGAGTTACGCATATCATCTATCCAGAATTGTATATGATGCAATTGGCAAAAGTTGCCTACCTTGATTGTTGACTATGTTTTGCGGTGTTGATCGGGCCATAGTTGAATTATTTTGGATATGGCCCACTAAAATATTGTACACTGCAATATTCAAAATCAATATGTGAGGGTTATCAATTTGAAATAAAACAGTGGGAGCGATAGTAATTAAAGGCCTAATTAATATCGTCAAAAAAAATTGAATCAAATCAAAAGGTTTCTGACAAATGCAAATTTTCTCTTATAGAATCAAATGACGAACAAACTTGATGGGACACATTTCCACGAGTGTTTTTGGACTTTGAGAAGGGTTCTCAATGAAGAGTGCAATCTCTACGTCCTTGACAAACCAGTGCCAGAACTACCTGCTCCTGACGCACCTAGGGCACAAGTGGATGCTTACTGGAAGCATGCCAATGATGCCTTGGAGATATAGTACCTTATGCTTAGCTGCATGAACTATTAGTTGTATGAGAAGTGCGAGGACATGAGTGTTCTTGAGATGGTAACACATCTTAAGAAAGTAACACTTGGCCTTACAAAGCAAGAAAGGGACAATATCATGAAGGTGCTACTTGAGTCTAAGCTGACAGAGGGAACCTCAGTAGGAGAACATGTGCTCAATATGATTGGACATGTATATCATCTTGAAGAACTGGGATTCACCTTGAGCCAAGAATTGACCACTGATATGATTCCAAAGACAATGCCAAAATCATATATTTGCTTTATTGCATGTTATCATGTGAATAATATGGCTGGACAGATGTCAGACTTGCTTTCCATGTTGATTCATGTTGAAGCAAAGTTGAAGGAGGACAAGCCCGTGATGGTGATCAACAGAGCTGATTCCAAGGATTAAACAAAGAGCAAGAGGAGTTCTGAGGTCAAGCCTAAATCCAAATCTTCAACATTGAAGATAAGGAGAAAGAAAAGTACAAGAGGAACCCATCCTTTGTACTTGAAGGCTTCCAGGAAGCAAAAGATGGGGATGGTAATCTCCACTTCAGGTATATACATTATTAAGATTAATTTATCTACTTCTTCATCATGGGTACTAGATATCAGATGTGGTTCTCACATATGTTCTCATATGTAGAATTTTAAAGGAAGTAGGCCTTTAGGAAAAGGTGGAACTGCGAGTTGTTGATGGCGCAAGAGTTGTGGCCAGTATAGTTGGAACCTATAGTATATATCTTCCCACATGGCCTGTAATAGAGTAAAAAAACTACTAGTATGTACCTGCTATAAATAGAAACATCATTTCTGTATCTTGTATGGACAAGGATACATTTGAATTTCATATTAAAAATGGTCGATGTTCTATTTCAAAAGATGGGATCTTTTATGGCAGTGTCCCAATGTCTTATGGTCTTTACTTATTAAATCTAAAGACATGTGTATATAACATTAATACCAAAATATTTAAACTCAACAACTCAAATAAAACATACCTTTGGCATTGTCATCTAGGGCACATAAATGAGAATCGCATATCTAGACTCCATAAGGATAATCAATAGAGACATGTGAATCTTGTTTGTTTGGCAAGATGGCTAAAACCCCTTTCACTGGTAACAAGAAGAGGGCTAGCGATCTATTAGGACTCATACATACTGATGTGTGCAGACCTTTTAGAACAACTACTAGAGGTGGGTATCAGTACTTCATTACCTTCACTGATGACTTTGGTAGGTATGGTATGTTTATTTAATGAAGCATAAGTCAAAAACTCTTGAAAAATTCAAGGAGTTTATGAATGGAGTACAGAATCAAGTTGGAAAAAGTATCAAGGCACTTCATTATGATCGAGGTGGAGAATACCTAAACTAAGAGTTTGAGGACCTTCTTAGAGACTATGGAATTGTATCCTAGTGGACTATTCCTGGAACACCTCAGCATAATGGTGTGTCAAAAAGAAGGAATCACACATTGTTAGATATGGTGTGATCAATGATGAGTTTAGCTGAGATTCTGACTACCTTCTAGGGGTATGCTCTACAAACCGCCATGTTTCACTAAACCGAGTACCATCTAAATCGGTTCAAAAGACACCATATGAGATATGGAATGGGAAGTATCTCAATATGTCTTTTATGTGGATTTGGGGATGTGAAGCTTATGTCAAGAAAATGTTTCTTGATAAGCTTGGTCCTAAATATGATAAATGTTATTTTGTTGGATATCTTAAAGAAACAAGAGGACATTATTTTTATTCCCTATCTCACAACAAAATGTTTGTTGCCAGGGATGTTGCATTCCTTGAGATGGACTTCATTTCTAAAGGAATTAATGGGAGGAAAGTGGAACTTGAAGAGGTTCGAGACCAACAAGAGACATATAATTAATAGATGAATAATAGGAACTAAGAGAATCACAAGGTATTGTGGGATCTCAAAATCCTCAAGTAACATAGGAACCTCATAGATCTAATAGGACATGCCTTGAACCTGAGAGATTTGGATATCTTGTGACTCAGGAAGGCAATAAATTGGTCATACATGATGAGATAATAACCTATCAAGACTCTATAGAGGGACCAGAGTCTGAAAAATGTCTTGAGGCCATGAGTTCTGAGATGGAATCCATGTATACTAACAAAGTATGGACTTTGGTGGATCCACCTGAAGGTGTAAAACCCAAAGGGTGCAAGTGGGTCTTCAAGAAAAAGACCGAAATGGATGGAAAAGTTTAAACCTATAAGGGTAGATTGGTTGCAAAGGGTTTCAAACAAGTTCAAGGTGTTGACTATGACAAAACCTTTTTCCAATGGACATGGTTAAGTCCATCAGGATCATGCTTGCTATTACAGTTTATCATGACTATGAGATTTAGCAAATGGATGTTAAAACCACATTACTTAACGGGAATCTTGTTGAGGATGTGTATATGACACAAGCTGAGGCTTTTATAGATCCAAAGTCTGCTAATAAAGTATGTAAGCTACAAAGGTCAATCTATGGATTGAAACAAGCATCTCAGAGTTGAAATCTTCCTTTTTATGAGACATTCAAAGAGTTTGGCTTTATTCAAAATGAAGATGAACCTTGTGTGTAAAAGAAGGTTAGTAAGAGCATAGTGACATTCCTCATACTGTATGTAGATGACATACTATGAATGGGGAACGACATCCCTACTTTACAAAAGGTAAAGACATGGCTTGGAAATACATTTTATATGAAAGACTTGGGAGAAGCATTCTACATCTTGGGGATATAGATCTATAGAGATAGATCAAGAAGGCTTCTTGGACTAAGTCAGAGCACATACATTGACAATGTGTTGAAGCAGTTCAACATATAGAACTCAAAGAGAGCAAACATGCATACGCGTCATGGTGTCCCCATCTCTAGATCTCAATGTCCCAATTCTTGTGAAGAAAGGGAACGTGTGTGTTTGATTCCATATGCCTCATCAATTGAATCAATCATGTATGCAATGTTGTATACCCATCCAAATGTCTTATATGCCTTGAGCATGGCAAGCAAATATCAGTCAGATCGAGGTGATACTTACTGGATAGCCGTGAAGAACATCCTCAAGTACTTGAGAAGGACTAAGGATCAGTTCTTGGTCTACAATGGAGAGGAAGAGTTTGTGGTAAAAGGTTACACCGATGTAAGCTTTCAAACTGATCAAGATGATTATAAATCATAATTAGGATTCGTGTTTTGCCTAAACAATGGAGTTGTAAGGTGGAAGAGTTCCAAGCAAGAGACAATTGCCAATTCTACAACAGAGACTAAGTATATTGTTGCATCAAATGCAGTAAGGAGGCTGTATGGATCAAGAAGTTCATTACAGAACTTGGGGTCGTTCTGAGCATTAGATATGCAATGGAGCTATATTGTGACAACAATGGAGCTATTGCACAATCTAAGGAACCCAGATCGCATTAGTGCTCAAAGCATATACAAAGGCGGTATCATCTCATATGAGAGACCGTACAACGAGGACATGTAATGATTTACAAAGTACCAACTAAGAACAATGTTGCTGGCCCCTTGACTAAGGCACTTTCGTAGGAGAAGCATGCATGTTAGATTACTTGGAATATGATTCATGGGTGATTGGCTCTAAGTGCAAGTGGGAGTCTATTGGCATGCATTCCTAGAGAGCCAATCATGTGATGATTGTAATGGCATAATTTGTAACTGATTTGATTAATAAATAAAGGCAAGCTTTCGATTTATTCTATTTAATTCAGTTGAGATAATGATGTAACATTATAAATGTCTAGAAAATGATATTACTCAATGGCGCATGTCTTCAAGTATTAGCCTTGTAGAAATGAGATCATGTGGATGTCAAGAGTACATATATTCTCATTATGTCCCTAATCGGTTGTTATCATGGAAGGTTGATAGACAACAATGACACATAAGATCAAAGTGTGAGTTGGTTGATGGCAGAGACTCATTTTCTATGATATGACTATATCAAACCAATCACATAGACACATGTTAGAGAATAATGTATCAGATAGACCCACCATGAGACTGATACATAAGGAC
This sequence comes from Alisma plantago-aquatica, assembly GCA_963693085.1. NCBI lineage: Eukaryota > Viridiplantae > Streptophyta > Magnoliopsida > Alismatales > Alismataceae > Alisma > Alisma plantago-aquatica. The sequence continues at coordinate 1,442,276,449 of OY856411.1, read as the reverse complement.
CATTACCATGATAGGTCATAGTCAGCTCTCATAGTGATGGTGGTGTTTGTGGTTCTTAGACCTGAAATCACTACACTCATCACATGTCGTTAGGTATGCTTTGACATCATCAAACAAAGTCCTCAAACATGAGTTGTTATAACAGTGATGATTGGGTGGCTTTGACACATGGGGATAGACTATAAGTGATAGATGAAACGACCGTCTCGCGAAAACAGGATTAACTAATGCGGAAGCGAACATTTGCAGTGAAATTACTGAAAATCACTAAAAATTTAAAACTTTTTCAAAGAGATCCATTCACAGGAAAACTCTTTAACCAAGGACCAAAGTGTTTCCATTTCATCCTGGTTCACAAGTACACAACCTGTACAATTCCTTTTTAAGGATTACAACATTGACTGCCCTGTTACAAATATACGCAGGCGGTATAAACTTTGAGGCACTATGCCAAAACTCCGATTGAATCATTTAAAACTCTGAGGACCTGAGAGTACAGAGATGACACATAGGACTACTATCTATATGACTTGACAGACAATATCTCCACCTGAGATCTGATTGCTGTCCTTGTTGTTGTTGTTGTTGTTGTTCTTTTTCTGATCTTAGGGATTATGCTCTGCCTTCCATGCATACCTAAAAATGTTTCCCACGGGGGTGAGACAATTGAAAATTGCCCCAGCGAGAGATATAACTCTCTGCCAAAAACATTGTTATTGCAGTTTATCAAATTAAAACTGAGTAGGGGTTACTTTTACATTATCAGGCAGAATTATTCATCATAGAACAGAATAAGATAATCTCCATTCTCAAGGAGGTCATTGCATCTACCCATGGTAGATAAGTAATTCATCTGTCTACTTTGCAGAGAATATAAAGAAACATAATTAACATTTATCTACTAAGGAATGCACAAAGAAATGCAACATCAGCCAATGAATCTCCGTATTCAATCCTTAAGCAAACATGCTATACGGCTGATTACATTTTACAATCACACTTATGCTCTGAGGAGATGAGATATACCGCTCATACTCCAACCGACCATTACGAAATCGCCTCGGTACCATACATAGGTCATCAAAAGAGCCAGATTCTTATGACCTCATCTGTCTCGGTCATTACGAGACCACATGCAGGACATCTCATGTCTCTGCTAACTAGCTAGCTAGGGTATTCTGGCACCTTCACTATAGAGTTACAGCGTCAACTGCACTCTCATCGCCAATCGAGAGATTTCTTGTTTATCTCCTCGATCCGACATCAAGTATCATTGGGAGATTCATGATACATCCATCCCGACATATTCATGAAGGATTGAGAGGTTTCTTGTTTACCTTCCAACAATCTCTTCAAGAGGACGTAAGGATATTTTCTCCCATTTACCCCCACATATTCAAAATATGTGCTCCGGGTTTTGCCGCGGGCACCCGTTTTACCATCACCTATTCCTGACGATGATGGATCTATGGTCAGAGCACTACATGAATAGATTTCACTTGATTTAATAAGTACATTCTCATATTCATTTAGCATCAGCCAAGTTCTCAAACATAACTTATTACAACAATGCTATAAAGAGACATGTACTACTTTTATCAGATATTTATCAGTCTTTCAAAGACCCTGGGAACTCAGTCCCTCATTTCAATACTGGGAATTATCATCCCTTTACTTTCTCATCACCATAATCATATGGTTCTGGGTATTCAAACCCTTAACTCATCATTGAGCATTATTATACCTTTTTCAGGTAACTATCACCTTTAGGTCATCTGACCAAGGCATTCATGATACTTGTTACACAAGCATCACACCTGGCTCACAAGGCCATGAAATATCTTGTCACCTCTCACTAGGTAACAACTTACTCATGTGACTCATAAAAGTCCATGCATATTGCTTCTTTTACTAAGCAACAACAACATTAAGGCACATAATGCCAATCAACATTTATTATGTAAATGTCACAGCTCACACTAGCTATATACATCATCTCATAATATCTGTATGGTTATTAGGCATGATAAAAGTCATACAAGATATTCATCACATCATGTGATGTGATAGTAACACCATTATTCCTCTACTAGGAATTAGGGTTTACTATCAAATAGGGCTTTTCATTCCCTTTACCCAAATTAAGGTTAGGGTTCCCCATTTCTCATTAATAAAGAGTTCATGATCTCATTATTTGTTCAACCCTTAATACATTATTCCATACCTCTGGGGCATTCAAGGATATCATATTTGATTATTCTAGAACATTACTTTCATCATATAGCATTAATGATCATCAATTCAAGGTATGAGTTCATTTCTCATCCTTATCATGGTATGATTATATCATACACATCATTTGGGCTTAACCCCATTCTCAAGGTACATTAATTAACACTCATCAAGGTGTAACGACTCATTACATTTCATTGTAATAGTTTCATAACACACTTCATATGTTTCTTACCCAATTATATTGGATTTGAAGTACATCAAGGCATATAAACCCTGAAATGTTGAATGTGATAACTATCATATCTTGATGTATCACTTTCTCATCATTTCAAACTCTGTTGAGTTATCCATATTATCTTGTATTAAGGTATTTCCCTCTTAATACATTCCATCACTAATCTCTTACCTTTAGCATATAATGCAAAGGCCACACATTAGAATTGTACAACTATCTCACAATGATATGGACTTATCTTAGTTTAAGGCATGACTTTATTATAAAGTTGCTTATAAACAATCACAATGATACACCCACAACTAGGGTTTCTCATCACATATCTTATGTATACTTCATCCAATTATATTGGACTTATAATCATATCAAGGTATACGATCATGTGAGGTCACTTTCAAATCACCTCTAAATCAAGCATAGAGCACCACGGCCGTGCAACCAAGAACGGCCGTGCGAAGGGAAGCCACCACGGCCGTGCTACCTTGCACGGTCGTGCAAAGTGAAGCTACCACGGTCGTGCTACAGAAGTTCCCCTCATGAATCATATTCAAGTATGAATTCTATTCTTTCATTAGGGATTAGGGTTTCACATACCATCTCCCTTCTTTAGAATAGGGATTACATATAGCATCACCCTTCATTAGGGTTTCATATCACGTTTCCCATATTCAAAGTTTGCTAATCATTACCAATTAGGGTTTCTCATGAAATCACCCTCAATTAGGGTTTCACATGGATACACCCTCAACTAGGGTTTCACATGGATACACCCTCAACTAGGGTTTCATAAGGATACACCCTCAACTAGGGTTTGAGTTCAATAACCCTATCAATTAGGGTTTATAATCATGTTTAGGGTTTCATGATCTCTTTACTTAAGGATCATAACGCTTAACCACCACATGAATCATATTCATGTATGAATTCATGCTATCAACTTCTCAACTTGAATAGGTCATATCACCCTTTAGTTGAGTACATACAACTATGATTAACATAGTGTATCAAGTCATTGACCCTATAAGCAATTAGGAATTCATCCCTTAATTGGCACTAATCCCTTAGGTACTATTCAGGTTTCAACCTTTGTACCTTCTTTGATTATCATTACTAATCAACATTGGATTAATGGATCATTCATCATCTTGATTCTCAAGAGATTCAATCACATTGGACCTCCATTACATAGGGTATCCAATTGAATTAGGGTTTTCAATGTTGATTCCTTCAATCATTGAATTCATGGAACCAGTCATCAATTGGACCTACCCTCATACTTCAATTGAGTTTAATAGGTCAACCTTCAACTGATTTGACTCTCAATTGACCCTCAATTGATCATCAATTAGGGTTTGATTCAATTGAATTAGGGTTTGGAATCGATGATTCAACAACACTAATCAATGTAAGACTAGTTGCTTTGAAACTATTGAACCATCATCCAAATTGGATATGACCTGACCCCAAACGGTCTTGAGGTCGTTTGTATGACCTCCAAACGGTCTTGAGACCGTTTGCCCATCATATCACTCAAATCTAAGCAATCCAATTAGGGTTTGGTTCATTGGATTGATCACCAAATCAACATTGCATTGTTTAACAGCTTGGTACCTTTAGACCTTCAAACACCTAACCATACTCAACCCTAGACCTACAAACGGTCTTGGGTGACCACCAAACGCTCTTGAGACCGTTTGGATGAGCTCCAAACAGTCTTGAGACCGTTTGGCCCATCCAAGCTTTGGATTCTAGTGAAAAATCATCATGGATTGGTCTATCGAGTTGATCAACAAATCAGCATTGAGTTGCAGTATGATTTGGTACCTTTGGACCTTCAATTGGTCAACTATACTTGACCCCAGACCTCCAAACGGTCTTGGAGTGATCCCCAAACGGTCTTGAACCCGTTTGGGCTAATCAACCCAAAATCTCAACTTAACTCATTGGAATTTCAGCACTGTTTTCAATTAGGGTTTGCCTAATTGAATAGCCTTCAACTCACGATTCCTTGGGAGTTAACCCCTAAAATTTGGAGGGTCATTAACCAACATAATTATGAACAGGAATCCCAAACGGTCAACGCTTGGTCAATTCACTCAAACGGTCTGGAACCCGTTTTCCCAAGCAGGTCAAGTTAATCAGGTTGAAAATCATCACTTAATCCAATTAGGTTTTCCTAATTGATTAGCCTTCAACCTATGATTCCTTTTGAGTTAACCCCTCAAATTTGTAGGGTCATTAACCAACATCATTATGAACAGGAATCCCAAACGTTCAATGCTTGGTCAACCATAGCAAACGGTCTTGAACCCGTTTTCCCAATCAGGTCAAGTTATTCAGGTTGAAAATCAGCACCTAATTCAATTCGATTTGTCTAATTGATTGGCTTTCAACCTATGATTCCTTTGGAGTTAACCCCTCAAATTTGGAGGGTCATTGTACTAAATAATTATAAAAGAGATTCCCAAATGGTCAACTCTTGGTCAACTCCTTCAAACGGGTTTGAACCCGTTTGCCACCAAACGGTTTGCAACTCGTTTGGTCACCAAACGGTTTTGGTGAAACCGTTTGGTCCCAACTTTTGAGATCGTTTGCTCCCAAGATATTTGGTGAGGTGCTTTATTATGATGATTTCATCATCATCTTCCTTCGTGCACCCAAGAACAGCAACCGTTCTTGATGGAATTTGCAGCAAAGAAACAAAAGTGTATAAAATTGAAGAAATCAATCAACAAAGCATAGAAGATTGATGCAATAGCAATGTTTGAGGGTTTAAGTTATAAAACCCGCCTCCAATTGAGCTCCAAAGCTCCAAGATCACGCCATCAATGGTGGATGCAGCTCTAGCAACTCCCCCTAGGCTCGTCCTCAAGCTTTTGATTGCAAAAGTTGGCTAGGGTTGAAGAGGAGATCGAAATAAGAAGGAATCCATAATTTATTTTTGATTTCCACCATGAAATCATGAAGAACGAGGGTCAAGAAGCTTACCAACAGGTTGGGGCTCGTCTTCCTATTGCTCCTAAGTCCCCTTGAGCTCATCCAAAGCAAGGGAAGAAGATAGGGCCGAAAAATCCTTTCAATTGATTTGGAAATGAAGTTTTTATAAAGGAAATTGAGGAGAGAGAAAGCATTTTTAATTTCCCTCAACTCTCAAATTGGTGCCACATAAACCCCCTCACTCCCTTGTGTACGAAGGCACCTTCCTTTGCCTTTAATTATCCTTCATTATCCTCAATTTAAAGAAAAGCAAATTAAGCACCTTAATGCTTATTATATTAATATCCCATATGTGAGTGGAAATTACTTTTCTTTATAATAAGGTGAGTGGAATTTCACCTACTTAAGATATTTTCGTTCCTTATCTTAGCAAAGGAACGTCCATCCTTATTCAAAATCAACCCAAAATATTTTGGTTGAAAGCCCTTCAATTATTTTTTTATTCATTTTTGCCCTAAATCGAATTAGGGTTTCAATTAGGCATTATTCTTGATTATTTTAATGTCAAAATTCTCTCTCCTCCAACTTAGTTCAAATGAGGAGTCCCTCTCATTTTCTTTGCTATACATGATGCCAAGAAACATTAAGGACCTTATTGAAGTGGTAATTTGCATATTGAACCCTAGATTTTGGGTAAATTGCACTTTACTCCAAAACTAGGTTTTAATGCACAACATTGTCCAACAAGCTCTATCTTGGTGTCCAGGCTTGTAGAAACCATACTAGTACATCATATTCATACTTATGATGTCTCAACATCAGAGGAACATCTTATAATGTGCAATTTGCAAGTTAACCCCTCAACTTGGGTAATTTGCACTTTAGTCCAAAGTAAGAAATCATTGCTTCAACATTGTTCAAACAGGACCAAAATTGAAACATAAGTTCCTCATGAGCCCTAATTACTTTTCACAAGATGAGATTAAACATATAATCATCTTTATTAATCAAAACACCTAGGGTTAAAGCATAACCCAGGTCAGGGGTGTTACAAATTATAAACCCCTAACAAGGATTTCGTCCCCGAAATCCTAGATAAAGGGATCATATATTATTCATTCATCATATCATCATGTCTCTACATAACACCTCATTGTTATGGAGACATCATAGAGCTTTGATCAACACAAAGTTCCTTCTCACAATATTCTCATAGAGTCAATTGAGATCTTATCTTAAAGACATATTTAGTTGTTATGTTTATGCAAAGCATAAACCCCTAACATATGATGTTCATATCATTTTATATAATCAGACTAATTTCATAGTTGACCACTCCAGGTAGATAATCTAAACCATCTGATAATTCTCAAATACCAGAATCCATTACCCTGGTATCAGTCACATGTGTTGAAAACACATCATATTCTCATCTTTCTTTTATCATATTTACAACTTTATTGAACAGGGATCACCTCCCTTGTTCTCTTTCTCATCATATGAGGATCATACTTTTACTTCCTCATATACACATACTGATCTGAATTCCTATCAGATCCTTCTTTCTTGTACTTAAGGTATGATACATTTATCCATACCATATTTCGTATTTCATGATACTCATTAGATTGTATCAGAATGATTACTTGATCAGGGCAATCAAAAAGATATCAATCTAAGAGTTTCCATACTCACTTTATCATCAATAGTTGTAAACCTGATCAGGGTTTACAAGTACTGAGATCAAGTAGTATGCACTTACATGCTATCATATTTCTTGTTTTTCATATTATCATAACATAAGATTTAACATCCCTGGATTTTATCTAGGCATCTCTTCTATACCTCTTCCTCTTTCATAGAGGTAAGATCAATATAGAACATTTAAAAGAATACTTGAACAGAATTCAAATTCTAATTCTCATCATTTCTTCCCTATATGACAACTAATAGGGAAAACCAAAATCAACAATCCTTTTTTTTCCTATAACAAAAAGGGTTTAGTGTACTCGACATGTACACATTAATAGCATACTTTTTCCTCATATCATGGTCTTATTAGTCTTATTACTGATGCAAAAACTAAGCCATGGGATCTTACAGGTGAAAGGTTAAGACCTTTGCACTTACTTAATGGCTACTGCCCTGGTACACTAGGCATTTGTTGCACTATTAGTACCAAAAACTTGGTTTTTCAAAACCATTAAGCAAATGTCTCTAGAATTATAGAGACCATTCCCTACTTCTCAGCTTATTTCCCTTCCTTGAGCACTGCCATCATAGATTTATTATCTGACTAAACTCATGGCAGAGTCTACTTTCTTGCCATAAGTTAATCTTTTCCATATTTTCCCTTGTTCCAACATGACTAAGTCATTCAGGAACTCTTTTAAAGCTCAAGCTTTGTGTATTAAGGACTGATAACCTAGATTGTAAGGCTAGTATCCAGTCCACTTATATGCATTACTGTTGCCCCAATCTGCCCAACAAGAGCATGATCATAGGATTCTCTATCCTGATCAGGTCTTAATGGGGATTCTCAGGCACTCATTCTATTCTTGCATGATCCCTTGCACCTCTTCTTGGTGCAACAACATTGCCCTTAGCAATGTGTTCCTTGTGCTCTCCAGTCATTTTAAACTTTACCCTTTCTCTGCACAAGCAGAAATCATTATAGGATATACTGGAGGACACTAACACAAACTCAATAACTTAGTCCTATGTCTCTGTAGACTCAGCGAACCTAGAGCTCTGATACCACTAAATTGAAACGATCGTCTCACGAAAACATGATTAACTAATGCGGAAGCGAACATTTGCAGTGGAATTACTGAAAATCACTAAAAATTTAAAACTTTTTCAAAGAGATCCATTCACAGGAAAACTCTTTAACCAAGGACCAAAGTGTTTCCATTTCATCTTGGTTCACAAGTACACAGCCTGTAAAATTCCTTTTTAAGGATTACAACATTGACTGCCCTGTTACGAATATACACAGGCGGTATAAACTTTGAGGCACTATGCCAAAACTCCGATTGAATCATTTAAAACTCCGAGGACCTACGAGTACAGAGACGACACATAGGACTACTATCTATATGACTTGACAGACAATATCTCCACCTGAGATCTGATTGTTGTCCTTGTTGTTGTTGTTGTTGTTGTTGATGTTCTTTTTCTGATCTTAGGGATTCTGCTCTGCCTTCCATGCATACCTAAAAATGTTTCCCACGGGGGTGAGACAATTGAAAATTGCCCCAACGAGAGATATAACTCTCTGCCAAAAACATTGTTATTGCAGTTTATCAAATTAAAACTGAGTAGGGGTTACTTTTACATTATCAGGCAGAATTATTCATCATAGAACAGAATAAGATAATCTCCATTCTCAAGGAGGTCATTGCATCTACCCATGGTAGATAAGTAATTCATCTGTCTACTTTGCAGAGAATATAAAGAAACATAATTAACATTTATCTACTAAGGAATGCACAAAGAAATGCAACATCAGCCAATGAATCTCCGTATTCAATCCTTAAGCAAACATGCTATACGGCTGATTACATTTTACAATCACACTTATGCTCTGAGGAGATGAGATATACCGCTCATACTCTAACCGACCATTACGAAATCGCCTCGGTACCATATATAGGTCATCAAAAGAGCCGGATTCTTATGACCTCATCTGTCTCGGTCAGTACGAGACCACATGCAGGACATCTCATGTCTCTGCTAACTAGCTAGCCAAGGTATTCTGGCACCTTCTCTACAGAGTTACAGCGTCAACCGCACTCTCATTGCCAATCGAGAGATTTCTTGTTTATCTCCTCCATCCGACATCAAGTATCATTGGGAGATTCATGATACATCCATCCCGACATATTCATGAAGGATTGAGAGGTTTCTTGTTTACCTTCCAACAATCTCTTCAAGAGGACGTAAGGATGTTTTCGCCCATTTACCCCCACATATTCAAAATATGTACTCCGGGTTTTGCCGCGGGCACCCGTTTTACCATCACCTATTCCTGACGATGATGGATCTATGGTCAGAGCACTACATGAATAGATTTCACTTGATTTATTAAGTACATTCTCATATTCTTTTAGCATCAGCCAAGTTCTCAAACATAACTTATTACAACAATGTTATAAAGAGACATGTACTACTTTTATCAGATATTTATCAGTCTTTCAAAGACCCTGGGAACTAAGTCCCTCATTTCAATACTTGGAATTATCATCCCTTCACTTTCTCATCACCATAATCATATGGTTCTGGGTATTCAAACCCTTAACTCATCATTGAGCATTATTATACCTTTTTCAGGTAACTATCACCTTTAGGTCATCTGACCAAGGCATTCATGATACTTTTACACAAGCATCACACCTGGCTCACAAGGCCATGAAATATCTTGTCACCTCTCACTAGGTAACAACTTACTCATGTGACTCATAAAAGTCCATGCATATTGCTTCTTTTACTAAGCAACAACAACATTAAGGCACATAATGCCAATCAACATTTATTATATAAATGTCACAGCTCACACTAGCTATATACATCATCTCATAATATCTGTATGGTTATTAGGCATGATAACAGTCATACAAGATATTCATCACATCATGTGATGTGATAGTAACACCATTATTCCTCTACCAGGAATTAGGGTTTACTATCAAATATGGCTTTTCATTCCCTTTACCCAAATTAGGGTTAGGGTTCCCCATTTCTCATTAATAAAGAGTTCATGATCTCATTATTTGTTCAACCCTTAATACATTATTCCATACCTCTGGGGCATTCAAGGATATCATATTTGATTATTCTAGAACATTACTTTCATCATATAGCATTAATGATCATCAATTCAAGGTATGAGTTCATTTCTCATCCTTATCATGGTATGATTATATCATACACATCATTTGGGCTTAACCCCATTCTCAAGGTACATTAATTAACACTCATCAAGGTGTAATGACTCATTACATTTCATTGTAATAGTTTCATAACACACTTCATATGTTTCTTACCCAATTATATTGGATTTGAAGTACATCAAGGCATATAAACCCTGAAATGCTGAATGTGATAACTATCATATCTTGATGTATCACTTTCTCATCATTTCAAACTCTGTTGAGTTATCCATATTATCTTGTATTAAGGTATTTCCCTCTTAATACATTCCATCACCAATCTCTTACCTTTAGCATATAATGCAAAGGCCACACATTAGAATCGTACAACTATCTCACAATGATATGGACTTATCTTAGTTTAAGGCATGACTTTATTATAAAGTTGCTTATAAATAATCACAATGATACACCCTCAACTAGGGTTTCTCATCACATATCTTATGTATCCTTCATCCAATTATATTGGACTTATAATCATACCAAGGTATACGATCATGTGAGGTTACTTTCAAATCACCTCTAAATCAAGCATAGAGCACCACGGCCGTGCAACCAAGAACGGTTGTGCGAAGGGAAGCCACCACGGTCGTGCTACCTTGCACGGTCGTGCAAAGTGAAGCTACCACGGTCGTGCTACAGAAGTTCCCCTCATGAATCATATTCAAGTATGAATTCTATTCTTTCATTAGGGATTAGGGTTTCACATACCATCTCCCTTCTTTAGAATAGGGATTACATATAGCATCACCCTTCATTAGGGTTTCATATCACGTTTCCCATATTCAAAGTTTGCTAATCATTCCCAATTAGGGTTTCTCATGAAATCACCCTCAATTAGGGTTTCACATGGATACACCCTCAACTAGGGTTTCACATGGATACACCCTCAACTAGGGTTTCATAAGGATACACCCTCAACTAGGGTTTGAGTTCAATAACCCTGTCAATTAGGGTTTATGTTCATGTTTAGGGTTTCATGATCTCTTTACTTAAGGATCATAAATCTTAACCACCACATGAATCATATTCATGTATGAATTCATGCTATAAACTTCTCAACTTGAATAGGTCATATCACCCTTTAGTTGAGTACATACAACTATGATTAACATAGTGTATCAAGTCATTGACCCTATAAGCAATTAGGAATTCATCCCTTAATTGGCACTAATCCCTTAGGTACTATTCAGGTTTCAACCTTTGTACCTTCTTTGATTATCATTACTAATCAACATTGGATTAATGGATCATTCATCATCTTGATTCTCAAGAGATTCAATCACATTGGACCTCCATTACATAGGGTATCCAATTGAATTAGGGTTTTCAATGTTGATTCCTTCAATCATTGAATTCATGGAACCAGTCATCAATTGGACCTACCCTCATACTTCAATTGAGTTTAATAGGTCAACCTTCAACTGATTTGACTCTCAATTGACCCTCAATTGATCATCAATTAGGGTTTGATTCAATTGAATTAGGGTTTGGAATCGATGATTCAACAACACTAATCAATGTAAGACTAGTTGCTTTGAAACCATTGAACCATCATCCAAATTGGATATGACCTGACCCCAAACGGTCTTTAGGTCGTTTGGATGACCTCCAAACGGTCTTGAGACCGTTTTCCCATCATATCACTCAAATCTAAGCAATCTAATTAGGGTTTGGTTCATTGGATTGATCACCAAATCAACATTGCATTGTTTAACAGCTTGGTACCTTTAGACCTTCAAACACCTAACCATACTCAACCCTAGACCTCCAAACGGTCTTGGGTGACCACCAAACGGTCTTGAGACCGTTTGGATGAGCTCCAAACGGTCTTGAGACCGTTTGGCCCATCCAAGCTTTGGATTCTAGTGAAAAATCATCATGGATTGGTCTATCGAGTTGATCAACAAATCAGCATTGAGTTGCAGTATGATTTGGTACCTTTGGACCTTCAATTGGTCAACTCTACTTGACCCCAGACCTCCAAACGGTATTGGGGTGATCCCCAAACGGTCTTGAACCCGTTTGGATGATCCCCAAACGGTCTTGAACCCGTTTGGGCTAATCAACCCAAAATCTCAACTTAACTCATTGGAATTTCAGCACTGTTTTCAATTAGGGTTTGCCTAATTGAATAGCCTTCAACTCACGATTCCTTGGTATTTAACCCCTCAAATTTGGAGGGTCATTAACCAACATAATTATGAACAGGAATCCCAAACGGTCAATGATTGGTCAACTCACTCAAACGGTCTTGAACCCGTTTTCCCAAGCAGGTCAAGTTAATCAGGTTGAAAATCATCACTTAATCCAATTAGGTTTTCCTAATTGATTAGCCTTCAACCTATGATTACTTTTGAGTTAACCACTCAAATTTGGAGGGTAATTAACCAACATCATTATGAACAGGAATCCCAAACGTTCAACGCTTGGTCAACCATCTCAAACGGTCTTGAACCCGTTTTCCCAATCAGGTCAAGTTATTCAGGTTGAAAATCAGCACCTAATTCAATTCGATTTGTCTAATTGATTGGCCTTCAACCTATGATTCCTTTGGAGTTAACCCCTCAAATTTGGAGGGTCATTGTCCTACATAATTAGAAACGAGATTCCCAAACGTTCAACGCTTGGTCAACTCCTTCAAACGGGTTTGAACCCGTTTTCCACAAAACGGTTTGCAACCCGTTTGGTCACCAAACGGTTTTGGTGAAACCGTTTGGTCCCAACTTTTGAGATCGTTTGCTCCCAAGATATTTGGTGAGGTGATTTATTATGATGATTTCATCATCATCTTCCTTCGTTCACCCAAGAACAGCAACCGTTCTTGATGGAATTTGCAGCAAAGAAACAAAAGTGTATAAAATTGAAGAAATCAATCAACAAAGCATAGAAGATTGATGCAATAGCAATGTTTGAGGGTTTAAGTTATAAAACCCACCTCCAATTGAGCTCCAAAGCTCCAAGATCACGCCATCAATGGTGGATGCAGCTCTAGCAACTCCCCCTAGGCTCGTCCTCAAGCTTTTGATTGCAAAAGTTGGCTAGGGTTGAAGAGGAGATCGAAATAAGAAGGAATCCATAATTTATTTTCGATTTCCACCATGAAATCATGAAGAACGAGGGTCAAGAAGCTTACCAACAGGTTGGGGCTCGTCCTCCTGTTGCTCCTAAGTCCCCTTGAGCTCATCCAAAGCAAGGGAAGAAGATAGGGCCGAAAAATCCTTTCAATTTATTTGGAAATGAAGTTTTTATAAAGGAAATTGAGGAGAGAGAAAGCATTTTTAATTTCCCTCAACTCTCAAATTGGTGCCACATAAACCCCCTCACTCCCTTGTGTACGAAGGAACCTTCTTTTGCCTTTAATTATCCTTCATTATTCTCAATTTAAAGAAAAGCAAATTAAGCACCTTAATGCTTATTATATTAATATCCCATATGTGAGTGGAAATTACTTTTCTTTATAATAAGGTGAGTGGAATTTCACCTTCTTAAGATATTTTCGTTCCTTATCTTAGCAAAGGAACGTCCATCCTTATTAAAAATCAACCCAAAACATTTTGGTTGAAAGCCCTTCAATTATTTTTTTATTCATTTTTGCCCTAAATTGAATTAGGGTTTCAATTAGGCATTATTCTTGATTATTTTAATGTCAAAATTCTCTCTCCTCCAACTTAGTTCAAATGAGGAGTCCCTCTCATTTTCTTTGATATACATGATGCCAAGAAACATTAAGGACCTTATTGAAGTGGTAATTTGCATATTGAACCCTAGATTTTGGGTAAATTGCACTTTACTCCAAAACTAGGTTTTAATGCACAACATTGTCCAACAAGCTCTATCTTGGTGTCCAGGCTTGTAGAAACCATACTACTACATCATATTCATCCTTATGATGTCTCAACATCATAGAAACATCTTATCATGTGCAATTTGCAAGTTAACCCCTCAACTTGGGTAATTTGCACTTTAGTCCAAAGTAAGAAATAATTGCTTCAACATTGTTCAAACAGGACCAAAATTGAAACATAAGTTCATCATGAGCCCTAATTACTTTTCACAAGATGAGATTAAACATATAATCATCTTTCTTAATCAAAACACCTAGGGTTAAAGCATAACCCAGGTCAGGGGTGTTACAATAGAGATGTGATTCGTCCCTCCTAAGGGAGTATGATAATCAAGGCCTCTTGATTAGGGAGATTGAGAAAAGCATGGTCATGTACATGTGAGTCAACATGTGATATCGAGCTTACATATATCTCATACGTATGCTCTGGTTCAAGAAACAAGATTGAATGTTGAGAGGGTGACTACTACATGCCTTGAGTTCAATCTCGAAATCAGTGACAAAGGAATTATACAAGCACTGCAACACCATACACAGATTGTAGGTTCACGTTGTTCCCCAACTTTCCATTCACTTGGGTAGTACTGATGTGTGACTAGGCACCACTCTTTTCTTGTGATGTCATAAGTTGTTATGGACGTTCACTGCCAATGTGATATGGGACCTATAGGGTTACACACATAGGTCTCAACCTAGAAGAGGAGTTTATTCTTGAATGATGATTGAATTGATTACTAAAGTGTTTAGGTAATTGATTTCCACAACAAGCAGTGTAACTGCACTACCAAACACCCATCTCATGGCATGAGATGGTCGTCTAGAGTGCCAAACAGTCATCTCAAGGGTTGAGATGGACGTTTGGAGGATTAGGATTGATTCGAGTTGAAATTGGCTATGTCATGATCAAACTAAGGTGTGAACCGACCATTTCAAACTGTGGAACCGACCAGATCAACTCGACTCACCAGAAAACCGTCTCGCATGGGCGAGATCGCTCAGTTAAGCTGAGAAGGTTCTAGATACTTTCCAAAAAAAATTATCGTTTCAATTGCACATTACTTGGAGTGTAAGGAATTCATGTATGACATTAATGGGAAATGAATTGCCAATTTCATATGTGATTAGAAAACTATGAAACAACCATCTCTTAGTGTGAGGCAACCTTCTAGGTCACTAGACAGTTGTTTGGTTGGTTGCAGGTTGTGAAAATTCAAGATCTTCCAGTCCCTTCCACTCCTACATTGACTGGGAAACCCTGACCCTAGCCTCTACTATAAATAGAGGGGTACTGGGGGCTTCCCAGAGCACAACACAGACAATTGAGAATCAGTTGCTCTAACAATTGATGTCCTCTCTGGTTGTGGTAACCAAGAGAGACTGAGTAAGTCCTACCCAACTAGGGAGGAATGGTAAGAGAGAGAAAACTGAGATCGTTGTTGTGGGATAGCAAGTTGGTGACTAGTACACCAACGGGAGGGACAACTCCTTCCTGTCTGTTCTAGTAGGACGACATGAGTTCTAGGCAGTTTGTGTGGACTACTCTACAGGCAAGAGTCCTTTGGCTGCTTCCAAGAGGACCATGTCAACTTGCAATCTGTGGTGAGACCACAGGAGCCGCTCCATTGTCTAGTTTGTTGTTCGTGGTGAAGACCAGGAGCTGCACAAACACCATCCAAGAGCAACTAGTCAATAATTGCAAATCAAGAACTACAATGATATGTTTTTGGACTTGCTCTAAGACCAAGTATATCCTTGAAACCATTCTTCTCATATTATAGTTATTGACGTGATTTTCTAGCTTATGGGAAATATGGTGGATAATTTTTTTTGTTTTCGCTGCCTATCTTGTTACCATATTTACCAACAAGAATCTCATTAGTCATGATATATGATATCAAGTCAAGCACACAAGTATATGTTAGAGAATAGTGTATTAGACAAACCCACCATGAGAGTGACACATGGAAACCATAGAATGGTAGTCAGAATCAACTCTCATAGTGATAAGTGGTGATTGTGGTTCTTAGACATGAATTCACTACATTCATCACATGTCGTTCATGTACTTTGACACAATCCATCATGATCCTGAATAAGGGTTGCCGTGAAGGTGGTGCTCGGGTGCACTGTGACACACGAGGATAGAGTGTGAGTGATGTAGATAGGATTTGTCTCTCCTACAGGAGAATGTATCCATGGCCTCTTACTAAGTGAGACTGAGAAGTGTATGGCCATACTCATGGGACTCAATATGTGATATGTGAGCTTACGTGCATCTCATACAGTCTGCTCTAGTTCAAGGAACATGGATTTGTACGTTGAGAGGATGGCAATTCTTTGCCTCGAGTTAAATTTAAATATAAGAGACAAAGGAACTATATGATCATGATAACACTGATCATAGATTAGAGGTTGAACTTATTCTCCAACTCTCCAAATTACTTGGGTAGAAATGATGTGTTGCTAGACGATGCTCTTTGCTTGTGATGTCATAATTGGTTATGAACATTCACTACTAATGTAATTATGGACCTATATGGTCACACACATATGATACACTTGGATTAAAGGAGTATATTCATGAATGATGTTTAATTTTCTTACTAAAGGTGTTTAGGTATTCAATTAAACAATTGAGGTTCAAAATTGACTGACTGGGCTATGAACCGTTCGGTTCAAGTGTTGAACTGATCGGTTGGAGTGTCAAGTCAATTGGAATCAACATTGGCTAATCAATGCCTGAACTAGATCGTGAAACAACCGATTCACAAGTCCCAACCGACCGGTTCATGTGATGAATCACCCAATTCAATGGTCAATTCAACTAGATCAAGGATTGATGTTGCCGTCATGTTTGGCATTAATCGTAGATTAAGTACCAATGTGATTCAGAGTAGGAGATTGCATGAACCGACTGATTCATGACACGAACCAACTGTTCTCCGCATGAAGTTTCTAGAAAAATTATAAATCTAACCCTTTAGACTTCTGCACATACTGGGAACCCTGACCCTGTCCCCTCCTATAAATAGAGGGGTACTGGGGACTTCTCAGAAATGAAAATTACTCTAAACTATTGTCCTCTTTGGTTGTGGTAACCAATAGAGAGCCCGAGCAAGTCCTACCCAATAAAGGGAGGGATATCAAGGGAGAGACAATTGTGGGAGAGTGTATCAACTCTATCAGGTTGACATTTAAGAGGGACAACTCCTTCCCATTGGTTCTGGTAGTGCAAAGTGGAGATATCGGTGGTCTGCGTGGACTTCTCTAAAGGTGAGATGCTTCTGCCGCTAGGAGAACTCTATCGACCGTTGTCCGTGGTGGCCAGACCAAGAGGCCATTACTGATGACTATTTAAGTGTTGTTGAAGAAGGAGCATGTTGCAAACTAAAGAAGAAGCTCATCTCTTGGAGAAGAAGAATGGTATTGCATCAAGAGTTGTCGCTAGACTTTCTCCAGATTAGGTGTAACTCTTGTTATTTTTCTTCCTATATATATTGTTGTTGACACGATCTTCCTGTTAAGGGAATATGTCTTTGATATCTTTTTTTCCGTTGCCTTATATGTCATCCTAATTTACCTACAAAAAGCATTAGAATCAAATGGAATGATGATTAATAGGAGCAAAACTGAGTATATGCATTGCAATTTCAGCCAATCTCGTAGTGTGAATGGTGGAGCCGAGTTGGGCAGAGTAGATTTTTCCTTAAATGTAATAAATTTTGTTACTTGAGTTTTATTATTTGAGTAGATGGGGATGTCCAAAACAATGTTTGTCACATGATCACTGTAGGATGGTTGAAATGGAGGAGTGCAACTGGAGTATTATGTGATCACAAGATCCATCTCAGACTAAAAAGTAAATTTTATAGAACAGTTATATGGCCATCCATGCTCTATAAGAATGAATATTTGGTGGTGAATAAAAAAAGGTCTCAACAAAATGAATGTGTCTAAGATGCATATCTTGAGATGGATGTATGGGAAGATAAGAAAAGATCGCTTGGGAAATGACTACATCAGAAATAAAGTGGGGGTGGCGAGCATTGATGACAAGTTGCGGGAGGGACGACTCAGATGGTATGGACATGTGTAATATAGACCGACTAATGCACCTATATGAAACAATGCTATTGGGTTAAACGCAACTAATAGAAGAAGATGAAGGCCTAAATTAACATGTGAAGATCTTATAAAGAGAAATTTTGAATCTTTGCATCTCGACCAGAATATGACCTATGATAGAGTTTAATGGAAGTGAAGGATCCATGTAGTCAACCCCAACATATTTGGGATTGAGGCTTAGATGATGATGATTATGATTATCATTATAAAAACAACTATGTGAGTAGCTTGCTTTAATTGATATTTTGTATTTACTTTAGTGCAACTGACATGTTTATCTCTTTTTCTACTTATTAACTCTTTTGTATTTTCTCATCAAGTCAAGTTTCTTAAAAAGTATTTTTTCCAAGATGGTTTTCAACTATCAGCCAATCCGCTTAACCATTTTCATTGTCTTCTTCACTTGGTTCGATAACCTAATTATAGGACCAGTCACATGGTGACAAATCACCATATCTCATAGTCTGTAACTATTATTGAGCAACTTGCTTCAGTCGAATTTTTAAATCATTTTTTACAAAATGGTTGATAGTGGCTTTGTATTGGCCACTTTCAAACAAAGTTATTACAAAATTAGACAAATCACTACATCTTAGTATTTGCAATTATGAAGAGTAGCCTTTTAAATTCTTATTTTTTTTCTCAAAATTGTGGAGAAAACTATTTAAATGGTAACATTCATTTTTTCATATCTACTAACCCTATAAAAAAGAGAAAACGCAAGCTACTAACTTGCTTGCTTTTTGAGATGTTTGTGTGGCAAGTTATTTGAAAGATAATCTTCGATTTGAGTTGTCTATGTGCTAGGTTATGACAATAATATTTTTCTATAAAAAAGGCAAGTCTGAAGCTCATCGTGATTTGACTTCTCCACCTTTGTTGTTCTGATTCCCTTACTTTCTCTACCATATTATCATATGTTACAAATTTTGTCTTGGTGTATAGACTAATATATATATATATATGTGTGTGTGTGTGTGTGTATATATATATATATATATATATATATATATATATATATATAAATTGTATCACAATTCTACATATGGATTTAAATAGTTGTTTGGTTTTTGGTTTTTTATATTTGTGGTCATGTGTTTTGAGTGTGTGCTCATCAGTTCACTCAGTTTGTTTGTTTCGACAGTCTGTCTGCGTACTAATCAGTCCCCGTTATCTGCGTCCTTTCATGTTTATTAATAACAAGTTTGATGAAATAAATTCAACAACCTATTTGTGTATTCATTGATCAATTGTTCTTGTGTGGTTGAGCATCATGTAGGTGTGTTAGTTGATCAGTTTGTTAGTGTACTTTTACATTGAAGGGAGATATGCTCTTTCTCTTACTAAGTTGTATATAAACTATTTTATTTAATGTAGTATTAATCATAAACAAAAAAAATCATTTTTGATTTAGAGTATAGTAAGTTTGGTAAGGACATAATGCAGGTTGGAAGAAGTCAGGTAGCTATTAATTGAATACATGTGTGTTTCAATAATTTGGACGTGTTCTTATCTCCAGTCAATGTTATGCTTCCTCTTAGTGGGATGTATATGAATTATTGCTTATGATGCCATAGGACTAATCTTTATTTCAACAAAACAATCATTTTGTAAAGGTTTATTTGTCTGTCTATCTATTACTTAAAGTTGTGTGTTTTCCATTTTTTATTCCAGCTGGCAATTTGTGTGATTTGTTACATATTACTCAATTTAGTTGTCTGTGATATTTTTTTATGAACAATGTTTGTTTGTGTATTTTTTTTCTTCTAATTTTCGTGTCTCCACTATTCATATAGGTTTAGTACTCTTACTTTTCAAGTGGTAATAGTTGTTATTCAAACATTTTGCTATTTTGAATGACTTGAAGTAGTATGCTATTCTTTTTAACCCCATCCAAATTTTTTATCGGTGTTTTTTTTACAAAAATGATTGTAATTTTTATTCATGTATTTTTGTTGAGTAATTTTTAACTACCTATTTGTATATTTTTATATTTTTTCTAAATCTATTTTTATTGACATTATGTGTACTAGAATAATATATTTTTAACAAAAAAAAGAATAATGTATTTGTATAATACGTGCTTAGCATGTATCTTTTACCGATACTTCCTATATATTCTAAAAATATAATATAATATATCAAT
The DNA here is from genome assembly GCA_963693085.1 of Alisma plantago-aquatica. Taxonomy (NCBI): domain Eukaryota; kingdom Viridiplantae; phylum Streptophyta; class Magnoliopsida; order Alismatales; family Alismataceae; genus Alisma; species Alisma plantago-aquatica. Next base: position 1,442,255,993 of record OY856411.1, on the reverse strand, counting down.
TGCAACTCACGTGCATTCAACTAGAAGCAAAATATTGTTTTATGTCGTCATTTCCTTCTCAATCGGGATCCTTTTTAATCCTTCCAACTTCCCAACAATTTTATTTCATGTGGACCGAACTAGACATGATGTAGCCTTGTAAGTGGATCGAAGTGTTGTCAATGAGGAGGGAGTAGCAGTAGTCATGAATAGAACAATAGATACATCAATTGGAGAGGATTGATCTATTTGGATGCCCCAGGAAGATGGCTTCTTTACAATTAAATTGGCCATAAGTATCCTTATGAGCGTTACTCCTATCCATCGCCGAGTTGGACCCACCTCCATTTTCCATACTTGGATATGGAACCCAACTCTTCCCATCAAAATCTCTTATTTTGCTCGGAAGATTTTTCACTCGGCCATCCCTACGGATGATAGGATTCGTTCTTGCCACATTCAGTTGGCCTCCAGGTGCGGATGTTGCCCTCAAAGGAGTTTGGAAACCTTAGATCACCTCTTTCTCACCAGGAATATAGCTAGGACCTCTTGGCCGAAGGCGAAAAAATCATACAAGTTAATTCCTTTTCCAGCTCTAGCTCATTGGGGGGGGGCATTATTACATTGTTGGTCCCTATCAGACCGGGGGTCATGGCTTAATTTTCTCAGGGGTGTCCTCTCCCTAACCATCCTTTGGTGTATTTAGGAAGATAGATGTGGGAGTAGGTTTAACAGAAGGCGTATGGATAGCAAAAAGATTTGAAATGGAGTCTGTCATATATGCCAAGTTATCAGTAGTAGCACTCCCCAAACTAATTGGTATCGATGATGCAACAGTGCGGTTTTGGAGGGAAAGAAGCTTCTCCCCTAGACCTGTCAAACGGGGGGGGGTGGGTTGGGTTTGGGTTGGGTCGTTGCGGGTTTGGGTCGCGCGGGTGTGGGTCAAAAATACCTAATGTTAAATGGGTGGGGAAGTAGCACACCCAAACCCGACCCAGCGGGTTGCGGGTCGCCCGCAGGTGCCCATATAATATGTGCACAGTGAAAAGATATTGCTTGTTTCTGTACTACGACAAAAAGTAGAATGATTTATTAATAATTTTCAATGTAAACATAACAAAATGAGAGCAAGATTCCACTACTTTTTGTGTCCAACACAATGTAATATCTATTATGATGTTTTGAAATAAAATGTAAGAGACAAAATGAAAAATAACCATTTCTACAATGTACAATAAAAAAACTAAATGATATAGATGTTACAAATAGCATAACATATTACCATAACAACACTATATTTTGTCATCTTATGCTAAAAGTTCTTGATGTTTCATGTTCTTATGATTGTCCAATACATAAAGTGAACAGAAAGAGAATATAATTATTATAATTGAATATAAAACATGCATTATACGATATATTCATTAGCATAAAAATAATATAGAAGCTAACGAATTTGTTTCCACTAGTGTAAACAATTAACAAAGGATATCAATAAAGAAAGTTAGACTTTAACTCTTTATATTGTATACATTACACGTCATCAATTTAGTTGATTGATAAATGTACATGTATTGCATGTCTTAAGAGTCATATAGATAATATATTTACATTAATATATTATTTAGTTAAATGGCACCCGCGGATGTTCGCAGATCACCCGTGAAACCCACTAAATAAATGTGTGGGTATGTGTAACATCCCTGACCTGGGTTATGAACTAACCCCAGGTGTTTTTCTTAATCATGTGATTAAATGTTTGTGGTTATCTGTTGATAATGTAATTAAAGCTTATGAGGAATATATATATTTCCTTTCTGTCCTTTTGGACAATGTTGTAATATTGTTTTGTAGTACATGGAGCTATGTGCAAATTACCCAATTAAAAAGGGTTAACTTACAAATTGCACATGTTAAGATGTTCCTTTAGTGTTGAGACATCATACGAGTGAATGTGATGAAGTGTGATTGGTTCCCCAAGCTTGGGCACTGAGATGCAGCTTGTGGGGCAATCCTTGTGCTTAAAACGCTAATTTTGGTGTAAAGTGCAATTTACCCAAAATGAGGGATGAAACTTGTAAAATACACCTTTTAGAGTATATTTATGACTCTTGGAATCATTTAGAGTAAGAATGATGAATAGGGCACTTCAATTGAATAATCAAATAAGAATGATAACCCTTATAAATTAAATAATCAAGTTATAAGCCTAATAACCCTTCTATATGTGCAACTTAGTAAAAAGTTGGCTTTCTTCACATTTAGACCTTGGGTTTAAGATGAGTTTTTCTTAAGTATGGAAGGGAGAAACGTGGCTTAGAATAAGGGAAGGACCTAGATGAGAAATGGAGAAACAAGTTATCCTTATGTTGGAAATTCACCCAAAGTATATATACACCTTTTCTCACTTAGCAAGGATCGTTTGCTTCACTTCCCTTCTTATCCCCTTGCTTAGACCGACTTAGAACAGATCTATGGAGCAGGGGAGGACGGATAAGGAGTTCTAGGTAAGCTTTGGTCATCTTCTTGCTCGGATTCATGGAGGAATTCATGGTGCAAGGTTGGTTTTATGGTCTTCCTTACTTGTTTCCCCTTTCTAGCCATCTTTTCCCAACCTTTCCTTGGAGAAACACCCTTGGCCAACCTGTGGAGCTCAATACACCATTAAAGGCTTGAAGCTTGGAAGCTTGGAGCTCAAGGAACGACCTTAAGGTGGGTTTTATAACTCTAAACCTCTTGCTTTCTTATGCATATCTTTGTTCTTACAATTAGTACTTAGTTCTTCTTCTTTCCCACTCTTCCTTGCTTTCTTGCAACTAAAACCACGAAGAACAGACCTTGATCTGGAGGTATAAGAAGATGGGCGTGATTAACAATGTTAATTTATCAAACGGTCTTGTTTCCCCCCCCCCTTTGGCCAAACGGTTTGGGGCAAACGGTTTGCAAAACCATTTGAAGGGCAAACGGTTTCACAAGGTCGGTTGGAGCAAACGGTCTCCAAGACCATTTGAGAGCGTTTACCAAGCGTTGAACGTTTGGGATTTCTGTTCATAATTATGTAGGATAATGACCCACCAAATTTGAGGGGTTAACTCCAAAGAAATCGTAGGTTGAAGGCCAATCGATTAGGCAAATCGAATTGAATTAAATGCTGATTTTCAACCTGATTAACTTGACCTGTTTGGGCAAACGGTCTCAAGACCATTTGAGTGAGTTGACCAAGCGTTAACTGTTTGGGATTTCCTGTTCATAATTATATTGGTTGATGACCCTCCAAATTTGAGGGATTAAATCCCAAGGAATCGTGAGTTGAAGGCTAATCAATTAGGGAAACCTAATTGGATTAAGTGCTGATTATCAATTTGTTTTAATTGAACTTTTTGGACAAACGGTCTCAAGACCGTTTGAGTGCGTTGACCAAGCGTGGACCGTTTTATATTACTGTTCCTAATTATGTGGTCTAATAACCCACCAAATTTTATAGGTTAACTCCCAAGGAATCATGAGTTAAAGGCTAAACAATTAGGAAAACCTAATTGGATTAAGTGCTGATTTCCAATCTGATTAACTTGAACATTTTGGGAAAACGGTCTCAAGACCCTTTGAGGGCGTTGACCAGGCGTTGACCGTTTGGGATTCCTGTTCCTAATTATGTTGGTTAATAACTCACCAAATTTGAGGGGTTAATTCTCAAGGAATCATGAGTTGAAGGCTAATCAATTGGGCAAACCCTAATTGAAATTAGTGCTGAAATTCCAACAAGTTAATTTGAGATTTTGGGTTGATTAGCCCAAACGGTCTCAAGACCGTTTGGGGGTCACCCCAAGACCGTTTGGAGGTCTGGGGTCAAGTATAGTTGATCAATTGAAGGTCCAAAGGTACCAATCATATTGCAATTAAGTGCTGAATTGTTGATCAACTCGATAGACCAATCCTTGATGATTTCTCACTAGAATCCAAAGGATGGATGGGCCAAACGGTCTCAAGACCGTTTGGATCTCATCCAAACGGTCTCAAGACCGTTTGGTGGTCACCCAAGACCGTTTGGAGGTCTAGGGTTGAGTATGGTTAGGTGTTTAAAGGTCTAAAGGTACCAAGTTGATATACAATGCAATGATGATTTGATGATCAACTCAATAGCTCAAACCCTAATGAATTTTCACTAGAATCCAAGGTTTGGTTGAGCCAAACGGTCTCAAGACCGTTTGGAACTCATCCAAACGGTCTCAAGACCGTTTGGAGGTCACCCAAGACCGTTTGGAGGTCTAGGGGTGAGTATGGTTAAGCAATTGATGATCCAATGATACTAAGTTGGAATGTAATCAATTGTTGTTTTGGTGATCAATCCAATGATCCAAACCTTAATTAGTTGACTTGGATTTTGATGATATGATGGGCAAACGGTCTCAAGACCGTTTGGAGGTCATCCAAACGACCTCAAGACCCTTTGGGGTCAGGTCATGTCCCAATTGAATGATGGTTCAATAGGTTCAAATCAATTAAACCCACATTGAAATATGTTGAAGGGTTATTGATTCCAAACCCTAATTCGATTGAGTTAAACCCTAATTGATGGTCAATTGAGGGTAAAGTGAGGGACAAATCAGTTGAAGGTTGACCTATTAAACTCAATTAAGGTATGAGTATAGGTCCAATTGATGATTGGTTCCATGAATTCAATGATTGAAGGAATCAACATTGGAAACCTTAATTCAATTGGATACCTTATGAAGTGGAGGTCCAATGTGTTTGAATCTTTGAGAATTAAGATGATGAATGTTCTATTGATCCAATAATGATTAGTAATGATAATCAATGAAGGTGCGAAGGTTGAAACCCTAATAATACCTAAGGGATTAAGAACCAATTCAAGGAAGAATTCTTAATTGTTTATAGGATTAATAGCTTGATACACTATGTTAAACATAGTAGTATGTACTTGATTGAAGGGTTGATGTGACCTAATCAATTTGAAAGAATGAGAAATTAGAATACATACATACATACATATATATATATATATATATATATATATATATATATATATATATATATATATGAATCATGTAATGATCTGCTGTAGCACGATCGTGCAAGGGAGCACGACCGTGGTAGCCTTAACTTGCACGACCGTGCAAGGGAGCACGGCCGTGGTAGCCTTACTTTGCACGACCGTGTAAGGTGGCACGGCCGTGGTGTCCTATAAAGAAATTGAAAAGTTTTGGTATTGAGTTGACATTGTTATATATGCATGTCCTTATTTGTATAAGTCATACATGTTGATATTATGAGGTGATCATAGCCAGGTAAGAGTTATGATGTCATATTCCTTGAAAACAATTATAAGCTTTTAGAGTAATGATATGTGAAAAGTATATACATTGCTTCAATCAAGGTCATGTTGTTAGATGACTTGATGCTTATATGTCACTTGGTAACAAGTGTTATGATAATCTGAGGGTTTGAATAACCATGTTCCTGAATCATTTTATGCTTAATGCCTTGAAGGCTTAGATGGTTCAATGGTTGTTTAATCTAAACCCTAATGATACCTAAAGACATTAAGGGGTTAAGTGATTAGAAGATTGACCCATGTTATGATTATTAAAGAAGATTACCAAGGTACCCTTGAAGGGTTCAAGTAGATAAAAACCCTTGATCAAGCAAACCCTAATGATTATAATGGGTTGACTTAATCTATGTTAATCAAAGATGACTTGACCTAATCTAACCTAGAGTGATTCAAACATCATCTAGTAGTAATAAGAGAGAGAAAGCTCCTAATATAAATGAGAATCAAGTAACATACTTTCAATATGTAAGAATGTACATGATTAGGGTATGATCCATCAAGGTAAGATCATGGAAATCCTAATTATAATGATTAATGAATCTTAACCTAATTTGAGGGCATTAATGATGATAATGTTCATATATAATGATGCTATGAGCTCAATTCACTATAAAGTGAATAGTAAACTCTAATTCTAGGGTAATAACATGTAACGTGAATAGTAAACCCTAATTTAGGGTGATCTGATAAATGGAGTAATTCAGGGTTATGCCTTTGAGTATGAAACCCTAATTACAAGTTGTAATATGAGAAATCTTTATGCCTCGAGAGCTAAGAGGTTCTATAACCCTATGTTGAAGTAAAAGAATACAAACCCTAACTCTACTTTTGCTTTTAAGCATGAATCTTCATGATTAAAGTATGAGATGAGGAATCATTATTCCTAATCATAAAGAAAGGGATTGAATAACCCCTGTTGATGTAAATAAGGGAACCTAGCCTTAGTGTAATCATGAAGGTACTATTCCTAAATTGATAGGTTAATTCTGCTTTATAAATTGCTGATCTAGAAATGAAATGTTTATTTTTGTCAATTGAATTAACTATGCAGGTTCTTATAAAAGGATGATTATATCCAGGTAAAGGTTATGATATCATATTCATTGGAAGCATGTTATTAGCTTTGTGAATAGTGATATACCATGTTGCCTAGTTAAGTGACATCATATAAGATTGATAGGCTGTGAGAGCCATGAGTAACATCAAGGCCATGCTAATAAGATGACTTATGATGAATTAAGGGTTTGAATACCCTATTATTGAATCATAGTAATGAAATGGTTAAGAAATGATATCCAATTGATAATTGTTGTGAGTTAGACTTGATACATTTAGTATTCTACTTTTATAGCTGTTGTTCTAATGATTAATGCTTGGAAACATGCTTGATGCTAAAAGAATGCTAGAATGTACCTAACTAATCAAGTATAATCATATCATGTAGAGCCCTGACCATAGATCCATCATTGTCAGATACCAAATGATGGTGAAACAGGTTTTCCTAAGGGAACTCCTAGAGCATATACTTTTGAGTATATGGGGGTATATGGACGCGAATATCCTTACGTCCTAGTGTAGGAATTGATGTAGATGTAATTTAATCTTTCAACCCTTCACTATATATTCATACCGGGTGATGTACCACAAATCTCCCGAAGAAATTACTAATACCGCATCGATGAGAGATAAACAAGAAATCTTTCGATGACAATGAGAGTTCAGAACTCCACTGTAACTCTATAGCAAAGTTTCCAGAATACCCTGGATAGCTACTACAGCAGAGACACAAGATGTCCTGCAAGTAAATCCTCTTACTGACTGAGGAAGATGAGGTCATAAGAATCTGGCTCTTTTGATGACCTATGTATGGTACCGACGTGATTTTTATAAATGGTCGGTTGGAGTATGAGCGGTATACCTCATCTCCGCAGGGCATAATGATGTTTGAAAAATATAATCAGCCGTATAGTATAACTGCTTAGGTTGTAATACGAGAAACAATGATTGATGTTACATTGTTGACTTTAATAGTCTGTTCAAGTTTCTAGAATACATGTTCTACATATGCTTTAATGAAGTGATTGCTTAAGTAAATGTTGTTTTACTTATTACCAAACCTGCTGTTGATATTTTCAGTTACTTTGCTTCTGTTATTCCTTATATGCTATAACAAAGCTTCTGGTGGAGAGTTATAACTCTCGCTGGGACAATTATTCAAATTGTCTCACTCCCGTAGGTTTCTACTTTTTTAGGAAGACGCCAAGGACGAAGGAATCCATTTAAGAATGAGCAACAACAGCAACAACAGCATCAAGGGCAGTAGTGAATCTCAGGTGGAGATATTGACTGTCTAGTCTTATAGATAGCATGTCTTATGTCGTCTCTGTACTCTCAGGTCCTAGGAGTCAGTAGGTCTGAGGATTTTGGCATGATGCCTCGAGATTTTGTATCTTACCTTGTACAGTTAACAAGGTGGGTTTTGTTGTAATGCTCGAGATGTGTTTATTACAGAGATGTATCAATGGATCAGTTTGTAAATGACCTATCATGTTGTTTATGAAAGAGTTTTTATCTTTCAAAGATCTCTTTACAAAAGTTATAAATTTTTAGTGATTTTTGATAATTCCGCTGCTAATCGCTTCTGCATTCGTTTAATTTGATTGTCAGTTTGGTGTCGGTCGTTTCAGTATGGGTTTGGGTGATTTCTAGCGGGTGGCAAATTTCACCACCCAAACCCAACTTAAACGGGTCGACTCGTGGGCGCCTGCGGATTTTGACCCAATTTGACAGGTCTATTCTCCCCCCACCTTAAGATCCAACGGTTCATGTATCGTCTCACTTTTTGGCAGTCCCCACTGATAGATTGTCTAAAGCTCAACGTGGATAGTGTTTTTTGAAAGAAGGGTCGGGGGGGGGGGGCGAGAGAGGTAGGGCTTTTGGAGGCATCATAGTGGCTTGTAATGGTGACTTTGATCCCGGTTTCTCTAACCCTGGCCTTGGGTCCCCCCATCTTCTGTGCCTCCTAAAAGCAGTTGAGGTAGGTCTTGAGGCAATAGTGGACCCCCCCCCGCGGGCTGGAGTGATCTTAGAATGTGATGATCGACGTCTTATCTCATTGCTGGATGGGACCTCTCCGTCTCCATGGAGGGTGAACACAAACCTTCAAAAAATCCATTATCTTATGCGAGATAGAGCTTGTTGTACCACCTTCATTCATAAAGAAGCGAATTGTTTAACAGTTCAACTGGTTGTTTATGAGGCCAATTTAGATCAAGCATACATGTTTTCCCCCTGTGAGGGGATTGTTTAGGTTAGAATCATGGTGTGTAGGTTATTTGAGGCGGGAGACAGTTGTGGTTGAGGACACATAGATACTTTTCTTTCATATTTTGTCTTGGTTTTAAGCCAAAGATCTATTTTTGTACTTAATCAATTCCTCTTGTATATATTACTTTTGCTTGCCCAGTGGAGAATGGGATGAATAGGATTCCAAGAGTTCATTAAAAAAAAAAGTGGCGGGAAAGAGAAACCTTCTAAAAGAAGGGTATTCGGTTCGGATACAATCGAAAGAAGGGCGTTCCAACGTGAATAGCCGTTAACCCGCGAGAACACTTCGCGGATCTTCAGGCTGACAGTCAGGTACTTCCCAAGCATAGGCAGCGGCGTGCGGAGTCGGTCAGTCTATTCGTCGCCAACCCTATTTCCTTCTTTCCGAACTTCACCGCTCAAGCAGGCATTCCACCGGCAGACATGTCTGGCAAGCGGGCGGCCAGGATCACTGGACCAGGAGGCGGCGGGGACGGGATTCTAGCTAGGTTTTCGGCTTCGATCTCGCAATCGCCGGTGGTGTACCGCGGAAAGAAGGCGGCGTCCGAAGCGGCGACGGTGGCCAATAAGCTTTTAAAGAGTACTGGTAGGGCCGCGTGGATTGCTGGCACTACCTTCCTCATACTGGTAGTCCCCCTCATCATTGAGATGGACAGAGAGCAGCAGGTGGTCGACCTCGAGCTACAACAGGCAAGCCTGCTAGGAACTCCTCCGCCTGCCGGCGTTGCCCCAATGAAATGATCAGGCAAGTCAGAGGTTCCCGCTTTCACTGTGCCTGTGTCTCGTTGACGTGGTATCTTGTAGGGTTTATCCAGGGGCTTGTTTGAATAGGCGGCCAGTTGAGATGAGCTGGACAATGCATTAGTATAGTTTAATGTTTGAGTTTTAGATGTTTTCATGAGATGAATAGTGCAACATCTTTTTTAAAGTTCATATTGTTGATGATATGCAAACTCAGCGGCAATGTAATTCATTTGCTCAATGCTTTACTATAACAACTTTTAATTCACCTAATTTCTGAATAACTCTGCAAGTTATCTGGCGTTCCAAATGATCTATTTCAGTTAGATAAGCACCGTGTTACAATTCGGAAATCCAATCTGTAAACTGGATGGCAGGATAAATATATTTCAACACCCTGCCTAAAGGCTGATACTTCTGTAGTCTTTGTCTGGTACTTCGATATTGTCTTAGGCTGAATTTGCTCTATACTTGTTGAGGTTACATGCATGGTGAGGTTTGGAAAAGCTCTATGCACAACCCTGATGTTTTCCGTGAAGAAACAAAGCAGTCAAAAAATGAATGTGGCGAAACGGAATACTACAATCCAGTTGTTGGAGACAAGTAAATCCTTTTTACTTTAAATGACTGTATTAGAAGTAATTTAGGAGTGAAACTTAGTGGTCAAACTACAAGAGTTACACCTCAGATGGGCTGGATATGTACAGTGAGTCCCATGTGGTTGGTGCATTGGTTCAAATTAATTTTATTGAGCCTAAAAAAGTTAAAAGGGGTAGTTGTGAACCAAAGTTGTCCTGAAGTGAAATAGGAGATATCTGGATTTAGAATCCCAATAAGAATATGACCCAAAAGAAATCCCTAACATGGCTGGCAGTAACACTTAAATTTAATGATACCCATACTCCTCACCTATTAATATTGGTTCGAATTGGATTTTGACCTGTCTCAATGTTTAAGCACAAACACATCCTCTTAAGGAACGTAGGATAACACACCCTTCAAAGTCGGTTTGATTGTGGAGGGGGCACTGACTATGAATCTTGCCGATAGATTTTTTGCTCAGATCCCTTCCTTCAGTTTTCATGCAAAAGATTTGGAACTGGGAGTGTGATTCGAGATATGATTTGAGGAAGGAAGCAAATGCTACAGTACGCATTTCTATATATTTTGTGGTAAGGGACACAGTGTCATGAACATTAGGAACAAATTCATCCCATTGTATGTTAAAGGCTTTTCTTTGTTTATTCCTGGCAGATACATGGCTTGAATGCTACGTAAAACGATCCATACGATCTTGATTATTCGTTCTATGCATTTTGTTCTCTTACATAAGATGACAAGTAGTAGCGTAGTTTATATCTCATTTTCTGTCTTTATGGCGCGTAGTCAATGTTTTAAAAAGCGCTAAGTGGGAAGTGAGCGCACAAGATCTTTTAGCCAATTGAATTTCAGACGGGCGATTAAGCGGGCCTTTTTAAAAAAAAAACGGATGCTTAATTTTTTAAATATTTATAACAATTTATACACATATATAAATAATTTAAATTATTATTCCTGAACGTTTTACATAGTTAAACCTATGTACTCCTTTAAAATTAATACAAAGTAACAACAATAAAGAGTTAATAAATTCAGCTATCTACAGCAAATCACCTGATCAATGTCAGACTGTTAATATAAAATAGCTAACTAGCTATATCAAATCAGTATCTAAGAGTATACCAAATCAACAGCTAACTATACATTCATATTCATTTAATATAAATGTATAAGTATATACTCATATAAATGACAAATCACAGGACTTACATTGATGTTATTGAGTATAAACTATATGAAGGGAAAAAACAGGAAGAAGGGGCCAAAGCAGGCTAAAAGCGGCCGTATAACCCAAATCCTCTCAACAGCCGGCCGAGGTACATATTAATCGGCCGAAACCTTGTACCGCTTAAGCGGCTGTCTGGCACAATTTTTAAAACACACTGCGTCATGAAAATTTTCACAATGTATATACGACAAGATTGAAGGACATCAAATGTTAACACATGCACAGTAATTCAATACCTTTTTGCTGATGAAAAAAGTGCCATAACTGGATTGAAGCTGCCCACCACTATATAACAAGTTCCACACTTCTGAGACCACTTTCAGCAAGATCAGGGAACCTGATCTACTTGATCTTATCATCAACCCTCCGGAAGACAGTCCCTGCCAGCTATGAGACTAGGGTCCAGTGTCCTAGGCTTTCTTGTGGTTTAGTGGATCCACTGTTTACTTTGGTTAGAGTTTGCTGACTAACTACCCACACTTATTTGTGTTAGCATGGCACATAGTTGCTAGTTGAGTAGGCTTGGAAAGTCAATGGTTGGCCAAACATGGCCATAGGTCATGTATGTATTTTTATCAGACTACCTTTGCATGGCTAGTTTGCAGTTGCAATAACCACATACTCACCCTCCGGTAACCTGCATAAGAGGAATTCTAAAACCATTTTCTTTTGCATATTTTAGGGTAGTTTCTATTTCTCATATTTGTTAATTTATTTTTCTTAAATTTGTATCTTTGATTGTTTTCTTAATTCATCTGCACATTTTTGATTTTTATCCTCAGTGTTTATACTTTATATATTACATGTCTCTATTTTAGAATCATATTTATGCTATTTATATCAAGCATGCACATTTTTGTTTATAACCTATCATCTTTCTTACATTCTATTACATCATAATGTATTTTTTCCGAAGCATGTTCCAATTTGTTGTTTTATTTGTTTGTTTGTGTAACAGTATGCAAGCTTTTTTGGGTATACGTATAAAATTTCTTATAAGGATCCATGTCATTTGGAGCAATGCTATTGAGATGAGAAAAAATATTAAAATAGAAGAGACATGCTTAAATTAGCTTGACAACAACTTATAAGGAGTGATGTTGAATTTTTTCCATCTTGATTAGAATAATTACCAATAACAAAGCTGAGCGGAAAAAAAGATTCATGTAGGACATGGCTGGGATTGAGGCTTATTAGATGATGATGACAAAAATAAATCTAAATCTATTTTCAACACATGAAAAATGAAACGATAGCAACATGCATTGCACATTTCATTAACAGACCAAGCGCCTAGCTGTTTAAAGAACGCTGGGCTTTGGTGGTCTTAACAACCTTAGCTCTGCACCAATATTTTAAAAAGCGTTTTGAGCGCCCGGTTAAGCGTGGCAAGTCCCCCGCCGCTTTTAGGCGTTGCCTAAAGTAAGTGAGCAGCTAGGCCCAAGATATTTCTTCCACATCTCTTAGTCACACTTGTGTTTGTACTTTTGTAGATTTATGATAGCATATGGTATAAAATAGCAAGATACTAAGCAGTGATTAAAAAAGCAGCCCGCTTCACGCTTAAGCTCCCACTTAAGCGTTGTGTAAGGGGTAGTCGTTATTTATTGGGCCTAGGCGGGTGTTGAGATAGATTGAACTGAAGCGAATGTTTTTTTAGCAAAAATCCCCGCCTCGACCCGCTTAATTGGGGCCGCGATCTGGCAAGGTGTGGATCTATTGTCAATTTAGTTACGATTACATAGCACCTTAAACCCCAACATCACATTGACATCTCAATAGAAGATGTTAGAAGCCAGAGACAATAATGTCGTTAGGTAATGGTTTTTGTGGGCCTTTTGGTTTCCAATTGGGAGCGGGAATCCATCCCTATTCCTTGGTGCCCTCGTCCATCCATAAAAGGAGTAGCAATGGCTGCACAAAACACACCAGCAACAACAATAGCTTGGAGAGTTGGAGTTAAGCAAGTCGATCCTTGGCAACCAAAGGGAAAGTATCTTGAAAGGAGGAGACACTACATCTCTGGAGTTCTCCTAGAGTCTGACAAGTTCCCAATCATCATTGAGATTTTAGGGATAACGAAGGGGAAGCCAGGACTAAGAACGAAGGTTACAAAGTTTTCTCTAGGTCGATGAGTTAGTATTAACTTGTCGCTTCTCCGAAGTTAAACATCTCGCTTCCTATTTTAATATACAACGACGTCTTATGTATGGTTTCAATGTTAGTGATTAATAATTGACGTTTGCGGCTAACATAATTGACTCAATACGCTTCATTCCAGTATGCATTCACCACACGCCATTACTGCTTCAGGGCGTAATGATTCTCATTGTGTTGTAACTACTGCCTATGTGCCTAGTGCCTACTGATTCTAATTTCTTTTGAATTTTGTAACAACCGGGAATATTGTAGATTGGTCATCATTATCATCAACTAAGCCTAAATCCCAACTATGTTGGAGTCGGCTACATGGATCCTTCTTTTCCATTCAGCTCTATCATGGGTCATATTCTAGTTGAGATGTAGAGATTTAAAATCTCTCCGTATAAGCTCTTCCCATGTTAATATAAGCCTTCTTGTTCTTCTATTACTTGTGCTTGCCTTAATAGTATTGTTTTGTATAGGCACATTAGTCGGTCTGCGTTGCGCATGTCCATACCAGCTGAGTCGGCCCTCGCGCAACTTGTTCCCAATGCTCGCCACCCCCAACATTCCTGATATAGTCATTTCTCAAGCGATCTTTTCTTGTCTTCCCACACATCCATCTCAACATACACATTTCAGCCACGTTCATCTTGTTGAGTCCTTGTTTCTTCACCGCCCAACATTCACTCCCATAGAGCATGGCTGGCCATAGTAGTTTTATAAAACTTGCTTATTAGTTTGAGAGGGATCTTCCGATCACATAATACTCCAGTTGCACACCTCCATTTCAACCGCCCTGTAGTGATCCTATGACAAACGTCATTTTGGACATCGCCATCTGTTTCAATAATAAAGTCCAAGTAACAAAATTTATCACATTTTGGTATATCTACTCCGTCCAACTTGGCTCCACCATTCACACTGCGAGATTGGCTGAAATTGCAATGCATATACTCAGTTTTGCTCCCACTAATCATCAATCCATTTGATTCCAATGCCTTTCTCCAAAGTTCAACTTTATCATTCAAACCATCTTTAGTTTCGTCAATCAATACAATATCATCAACAAATAACATACACCAAGGAACATCATCCTGAACATTCTTTGTCAACTCATCCATAACAAGAACGAACAGATATGGGCTGAGTGTGGATCCTTGATGTACCCCAACTGTAATGGGAAAAGTTGATGTCTCACCTCCAGGAGTCTTCACACTTGCAATAGAGCTACCATACATGTCTTTAATCAAGTCAATGTATTGGATTGACACACCCTTTTTCCTCAAAACCATCCACAACACTTCTCTGGGTACTCGATCATAAGCTTTTTCCAAATCAATAAAAATCATGTGAAAATCTCTTTTTCTTTCCCTATACTTATCCATAAGCCTCCTTATCAGAAAAATAGCATCTGTTGATCTACAAGGCATGGAACCAATATTGTATATTGGTAACTAAAATTAATTACTAATTGATAGTAATATGATTCATACCTACTCAATGCATCATTACAAGATGATTTTGTTTTTACTCGTTCTAGGAGCGAGGACTATGGGTTTTATTTGTTGTTTGAGTATTTTTTTAAACTTTTATAGTTAGGACCCATTTTAATGTATGAAATTCATTCTCAGTGTTTTGAAAAGCGTCCCAGGCGCCCGCCTGAGCGGCCAAGAGGCCCAACTGCCTGGTTAAGGCTTTGAGCGGCCACTCAGGCGGCAACCCATTAAGCAGCCGCCTAAACCCGCTTTAACCCGCCTATGCGCCCGCCTGATTCCTTGTTTTGGGCGCCCGCTTTTGGCCGCCTAATTTTTGGGCGCTGGATTTTTGTATCGTTTCTTTCAATTTTTATTTTTTTTGTAATCAAATGTTGTTGCTGCTACTATATATTGACTTGCCTAGTATCGATGTATGTGCATGAATGACTGTATTAGCATGTAATATAATATATAATACTATAAGTCTGTAATAATATAATACATTGCTGCTGTACATTGTTTAATATGAAACGTTACTGTATGATACATTTTATAATGCACCAATACATACATAAATATCTACTGCATATTGTATTTATGTACCCTTCTACCTTATATAATATAAGGTACTAATACATTTTATTGTGTAATATATATTCTACTGTTTACTGGATATTGATAATAAAACATTCTATATATTCTAATTGTTTACTGCATAATCTACATTAATACATTATATATCTTCTACTGCTTACTATATTTTAGTACATATAATCAGAATATATTCACTGCAGTGAAAGTAAACTATTTGGGTATTAGTAGTACCCAAATACCATATTACAACTGTGTCAAAAACTATCTGGGTGCTTTATTTTTTTTGTGTAGGCTGTCTAAATAAGTATAAAAGTTCCGTATAAATATATTACTTATATACAAATATGTCTATATTTTTTATTAAATTATAGAAGAATTTAGGTACCCGCTTTTTCAAAAAGCGCCCGTGCGCTCAAGCGGCCACAAGGTGCTCTCCGCACGCCTCCCGCGTCCCGCTTTCTAAAACATTGGTCATTCTAATACAATAAAAAATCATTCAAAATGTTTGATTGTAGAGTAATATTTTTTATTTAGTAGTATGGCAGTCGCTAAAAGTTTTGACCATTTATAAAACAATGCAGACCACCGCCTTTTCAAAAAGCACCCACTTTAGTCCGTCTTAAAACCCGTTTCCCGCTTCAAGGGGGTCAATCCGCATGCTTCCCGCTTCGCGCTTTCCAAAACCTAGATACTAACGACACGTTTGGTACACAATATTAGGAGTAGGATTGGATTTGAATCCTATCTGTTTTGACAAACCTGCGTTTGGTTGTACTTTTCCGGAGAAGGATCTAAAAACCGAAGACGAGAGAATCCCGGTCCGCTGGGACTCTTGCATACCAGGGTCCCCCCAAGTATTCACCCGGATAGAGAGAACTATGATTCTCCGAAAGCCCCGACACGGTCCTCCTCGCCCACCCTTACCCCCGACTAGCTGATGGTCCGGAACTTTTCATCTTCCTCTTAACTTTTGGAAAAGTTTTGTGATTTCTTGGTAGCCCCGACCCCCTTTGCTACTCTAGAATGGCTGATGACTGGGATCCTTCTTCTCCCAACTTAAGAAAAGCTCTAACATTGAACTTGCTTTTCTGTATTTTGCATTCCAGATTTCCGGCCACACCTGTCGTCGGCATGGATCTCCAACTGCCTCCCACATTCTTATAATTGTGGCTGACACCAGTCTTTTGCTACTTCTTCGAATAAGTTCTGCTCCTTTCTTATTCCTAATACATTGATATCTAATTGAGATCTAATTGGTATCTTGTTTACATATTGTATATATTTTCCATTTACTTTTTATTTCAGAAAGTATGTAAGATCGTCAATCCAATCAGGCCGTGAAATAATGTCAATTAAGAATCTGCAACAATACCTTTGCAAAGTTCACCGAAATTGATGGGCAAAGGGGGATGGAGAGGATAAAGTTATAGATATACCTTCCTGTGCACATTCAAATGCAGGATCGGAAAACAAAAATCTTAACCCATACATATGCCATCCGATCCTAATCTTTGACGTATCCCATCTTAATCCTTTCCAACCAACCAAACATGACCTAAGTATAGATATGCGATATCTACTCTCAGTGTGTTAGAATAAGTGAAGTACTGTCTGTATAATGTGTATTTATATTGTATAGTAAGCAATATCTATTGTTATATATGCTATTGCATATCACCACATTACCATGCACTACCAGTAAACTATTGTCTATTATTGTGTTGCATATCTACATCTCCATATTACAATATTTATCATTATTGTATTACATAATCAACTGCATACAATTGTTTTGTGTTACGTTATATATATGGATTATCTATGTTCATGTTGTAATATTACTAAATATAGACATATTATCTATGTTAGATTCTAAGTTTGTAAAATACAAGTATTTTTATATTATCTAAATTAGTATTGTGATCTCACTATTATAATATGCAATATATTGTACCTATGGCTATATTGCTCGATTACCTACTTTTACGTTGATGTAAAACTCACTATATATGTATATTATTGGTTGCACCACAATAATATTATTAATTTGTATAGAAATCAATTTTACACTATTACATGGGTTTAGATATGGTATAGAAGTTCAAATTATATGATTGTATTTGTATACATATATGTGTAGTTATGTATAAATTATACAAAAATTAAGCATGCACTTTTCGAAAAAGCACCCACTTAAGTGCCCACCTGGTGTGTAAGTGGCTACAAGGTTTTGTTCGCCCGCCTTCCGCTTCACGCTTCCAGTGTTATCAAGGCGGGCGCCTAGGCGCTCCATAGGTCCCTCAAATCTAGGCGCCTAAGGGTCATAGGTGATCTGGGAAAACTAGGTGGGCTGGGCGGGCTAGGCGGACTGCCTAGGCGATTTGCTGCAACTGTAGCAAACAAATCAGTCCTTTTATACTAATGTTTCTTTGATTTTTTTGTACATACTCTTGTCTCTCCTATTTTAGTTTTTTTTTTGCAAATTTTCTTGCATTTTCTGTTCCTGCTACTGTTGCATCTTAATTTTTTGTGACTTCTTCCTATGTTCTCTCTTACTGCTATTTCCATGTTACTTATATCAGAAATTCAGATTTGTACTGCATCTCCTGCTCCCACTTCTACCAGACTTCTAGTACTTCTTCTATTTGCATGTTTTCTTCTACCTTTTCTTACTTATTCTTGCTCATACATCTCCAACAGCTACTGCTGATCTCTTCTTCATCCCCTAGGTGTCCTCCAACTACTCCTTTACAGCTATTTTTTTTTTATCTAACTTCTTTCTCCTTCACATTTCCTTTGTTGCTGTTGCACGTTTCTTTATCTTACTTTTCCTGCAGCTCACTTGCAAATTTGTTTTCTCCTGTTTTCTTTCTCCTTCAGTTCTTACTTATCTTCAACCTTTTATTGTTATTTGTCCTCTTAATTCTCCTCCTTATGGTCCTCCCAACAGTTATCAACATAAGTTAGGCATATCACAACATCTAATGAACACATAGCTACAAAATTGCATGTAGTATCATGTGTACGAATAAATAAATAAATATGTAACTGAAAAATAATATAAAATAAAAACACCCAGAAAAGCCTAGGCGCCCGCCTAAGCGCCTAGGCGGGCTAGGTACCCATAGGGTGAAACCCACTGCCTAGCCGCCTTGACAACCTAGACGCTTTCTATAACATTGCTTTGCAATTTTTCTTAGACAGGAATACCTGATGAAACGAGGGAATGACTTGTGCGTTAGCATACTTTCTCAACAACAGTGTCGAGTGGAACCTTTTCTCTCTCCCCCCTATCGTAGAACAGTTTTGGTGTTCTTGCATGACTAAGACTGTTGGTATAACAGTTATGGGGGTGGGTGAGCAAAATTCCATGCCCCAATGCGAAAACCTGGACATTTCTTCTTGTTCTAAATTTAATTATTTAATCTTGCGCCTCAATTTGTAATAATCAAATTCAACATATGTAAGTTTTTTACGCATGACAGACATTTACTTAACTATTACATGATTGGCCATAGATACACAACAAACTATATCTATCTAAATATGTAATATCTTATCTCTAGAAACAATATACAATTATTTTTTTAATTAGTGCCTAGATGCCCATCCAAGACATGGCAATACCTGCTCGCTATAACAACCATGGTTGGTATGTTAGTTTTTATGACATGCCAACCCTCTTTAATTGAGTGAGCACAACCCCGTAATAATGCATCTTTATTGTGACTTGTCCATTGGGGGCATGAATGATGCACTAGTTTGTCATAATGCATCTTCGTTTTGACTTGCCCTTTCTTGGGAAATTTATCGATATTGATGCAAAGACTGCCTTCTATTTTCAATGCCTAGACCTAGTAGTTATTAGAAATAGTGTCCAATCAAAGTATGCCTTTCTTCTAAAATGATACGAGCTACATTAAAACTTAACATTAAATTAGGTGATTTTGGTAAAGGGACATAATGAACGTGCTCACATAGTTCACAAGACAATGCGTCATATATCAAGCCAAAATTGATGCTTAGTCCTAAGATGGTGTTATCTTTGTTTTGGGATTTTGGAGCCCATTCTATTGTAATAGCATTTAAGAGCTTGTTTGTTTATCATTACGTCCAATAATAATCACGATGCTACTTTCCGAACCCAAGCAGGATGTTGGTCTGACAAAGCTCTCAAGTCTCAAGATTTTGGTTAGAACGTCGGGTTGGCCACACAATTACAGCATGGCAATGTATATGTGTACAAGAGGAACATAAGATTGAATTAGGAGGAGTGATTCTATTTTTTGGGTGTTGCACAATAGAAGAACATTGGTCGCCACATTGGTATTGCAATATAGTCTTTTGGAGAAGTTTATTACAAAAGGGAAGTGTGAACAATGAAAAGACATTTTTTAGGATTGGGACGTTGCTGATAACAACTGGTGAGCCTTTGGTAGAGGCCAAATAGTTTGTGCAAAGGAGGGGGGAGAACACAGGGAGGAGTTAAAGGGTAAAGGCATGTGTTTGAAGAGGAATATCATGATAGGATAACATTAAGCATATGAACAAAATCTGAGAAAAAAGTGGAAACTCATTTGCGCCTTATCGCCAATATAGTAGGCTAGATGGATTTAAACTGTATAATGGATGAAATGCCTTGATGCTTTTACGTTCTTTTATGCTTTGTCTATATCGGGTGATTTTGTACAGTGTTGTAAAAGTTACTAAATAAATGATTTTACCACTACACAACTAGTCCTTGGATGAGAATAGATTGTAAAGAGGAGGAAGAAATTTTAAGGAGGAAATTCATAGGAGTAAGATATAAAGTTTTTGGATAAAAGATGAGGAGAAAAACCTGTCTTGTGCTTGTTGCATTAGTTTTGCTGGATCTGTTCAGAATTCTTATCCCATGAATATTTGGGTCAGCGATAATGTGCCCTACAAGGAGGAACAAATTGCCTTGCGTCTTTCTCTTTTGTTTCTGTTATGTCTTTGTTGGGTTATTTTCTTCTGAGTGGTGGTGCTAGAACTAGCCTTGAAAAACAAAATAACACAAGGTGATACAATAATTGCAGTTCTTTCATTTAAAAGATTTTATGCTTAGAGTTACGTTGGCAAATATTTTCCGATGGGTCACATGTTAATTTAGTTGGATGTGATTTGGTTCGCAGATACTGTCAAATTACATACTTGTTTTCCCGTTAAAAGTATATAATTTTCTGGCTAATATCTCAATTATGTTTTATCGTCTTTTGGGCTTGATTGATTTGGTTGTTCAAGAATCTAGGAAGTACATAGATTTTGTGGAGGCTTTCATGGTCATCCTGGACATATTTTAAACTTGGACATGTGGTGGACACGCACACGACATATCTATTTTAGACACATGTCAAGGACAACCACTAGAGCTTCCCCATTGTCCCATGCCCTTCTTTCTTCTTATGTGTCTTCTCTCCACTCTACATGATCCACCAATAGCTCCCCCCCTCCTCCACCATGAAAATATGTCCAACTGTGGCAAACACCCTCCTCTATGTCTTACTTACCTTCTACTCTTCAATCAACTGCTTCAACACATCCTCCTGCATCAGCATGAGCATCATGTAACTACGATCCGACACACTCTTCTTCTTTATGTATGCTGTCTCTTTGTCAATAATCATAGTAACTTTTCATTGTTCTCAAATATACACATTTCTTGGACTTTAGTGGCCTAAAACTGTTACTGCAACTTTTTTTGTAGTTCATAAATTGTGCATTTTGTTAATATTTTGATTCGATGAATATATTGTTGGTTTGCTTTCTTAGTAATTTGAACTATGAGTATAAATCATTGGCGGATATGCTGTCATATTGATTGTATATTTTATTTGTGTTTGTTGCTTGAATTGAGAAATGAGACATGTATCTTTGGAGTTCAAAGTGATGGATGACTCCACAAACATGCATATATTCTTGAATTATAAGATGTGGTTGACTTTATTTACAATCTTAAAGATCTTTTGTGTCTCAATTTTAATTATATATTCATACACATTCTTATTTCCACACATACAATATATATATATATATATATATATATAGAGTCAGGCTAGAATACACTCGAGTGTACAGATCGCACGGATACACTCAAGTGTGTTTGCATATCAAGACTATTTTTTTGCAAGATGTAAACCATTGATCTTCACTGTCATACTATAACTAGGCGGCTACA
Source organism: Alisma plantago-aquatica (assembly GCA_963693085.1). NCBI lineage: Eukaryota > Viridiplantae > Streptophyta > Magnoliopsida > Alismatales > Alismataceae > Alisma > Alisma plantago-aquatica. The sequence continues at coordinate 1,442,234,352 of OY856411.1, read as the reverse complement.
TACAAATTTTGAGCCCATTTGGATGAGTGTAAGTCACTCATCCGAGGGCAACAAAATCGACGTGCGAAACTAATTTGAAATGCATAATTTTTGCGGTCTTTATAACATGACCAATAAATGTCCAAATGTGCTCAAATTTTGCGTATGAGCTATTCACAAGATGATTAAGAAGATCAACGGATTCGATTTTTGAAAAAAATATTGCATCATGATAAACTACTTGAGTGTATTCTGCTCCGAATACACTTGAGTGTATTCTAGCCTGACTCTCTCTCTCTCTGTCTCTCTCTCTCTCTCTCTCTATATATATATATATATATATATATATATATAAACACATATGTATATATTTTGAATTATAAGATGTGATTGACTTAAGATATTAAAGATCTTTTTGTGTTTCATATTAATTATATATTCATACACACTCTTTCTCTCTCTCTCTCTCTATATATATATATATATTATATATATAGTCAGGCTAGAATACAATCAAGTGTATTCGGAGCAGAATACACTCAAGTAGTTTTTCATGATGCAACATTTTTTTCATAAATCTAATCCGTTGATCTTCTTAAACATCTTGTGAATAGCTCATATACAAAATTTGAGCACATTTGGACATTTGTAGGTCATGCTATAAAGACCGCAAGAATTATGCACTTCAAATTAGTTTCGTGCGTCGATTTTGATGCCCTTGGATGAGTGACTTACACTGATCCAAATGGACTCAAAATTTGTATGTAGTCTAGTTATAGTATGACAGTGAAGATAAATGGTTTACATTTTGCAAAAAAATAGTCTTGATATGCAAACACACTTGAGTGTATTCGTGCGATCTGTAC